>PVJN01026358.1:0-29105 GCA_004026805.1 Lasiurus borealis | reverse complement strand
CCTTCTCTCCCCCTTCCTAGATGTTGCTTTACTGAGATAAAGTTCTTACATTAGGACTTACTTTCACACTGAAATATGTCCCTTGTAGGAACTGCTATAAACGTCAGCATTTTCTACGGCATTAGTTTATGGGC
Organism: Lasiurus borealis; assembly: GCA_004026805.1. Classification (NCBI taxonomy): domain Eukaryota; kingdom Metazoa; phylum Chordata; class Mammalia; order Chiroptera; family Vespertilionidae; genus Lasiurus; species Lasiurus borealis. The sequence goes on along the minus strand of PVJN01026358.1, from coordinate 28,971 downwards.
AGAGTGAATTTTAATGGCATCATAATCTCATGGCAATCAATTGCGGTGCATGGAAAAAAAAGCTCTGGGGGTGCCCATTAAATGGGCTTTGCATCACTTTTAATGCTCCAAAATCTTAAAGTCTCTTCCCATCTCCCCTGTTTGTCTGCAGACAAAATAGTTTTTCCGTCCTCCCTCCCCCTGTTTTAGGCTTTAAGTAGAGTTAAATACTTTTATTTGCCATTTAATTTCCTGACAAGGAGAGAAAAAAACAACAACACTTTTTTTTTCCTCTTTCATTTGAACAAGATCATGAGTCTGTTGGCTCTGATACAAGACAGAAAACCAAAGCAGGAGTTTTGGTGGGTTTTAGCTCTTTCTAGATTTGTCAAGTGCCTCTGCCATGGTAAAAATCTAGCTTTCGTGGTTGTTAAGTTATCCTGAGTGGAGTGGTCTAGACACTATAAAGGGAACTGGCCTACAGTGGCTCCTACTCTTTCTGAGCTTGCGCTGTATGCCTATGTCCAGTTCTACCTTTAACTCCAATGTGATTTCCATATCTAGTTCAATATATCACATAATGAATATTGAATATAGATAGCATATGGTTTATCATAATTATTTAAAGTGAATTTTCCATTTCCTTTTTTTTTGCTTAGTTTTGTACCCTCAAGAGATGACATGGTATTTTCCCTCACCACCCCCACCCAGGTTAATGTATTTTTTTATTGTGTTACATGTATACATATCTCCCCATTTCCCCCCCTCCTAGCTATACCCCAACCCCCCAGTGTCTGTGTCCAGTGGTTATGCTTATATGCATGCATACAAGCCCTTTGGTTGATCTCTTATCTACCCCACCAATGTATTTGTTTCTTAACCATTTTGTGACATTTTCTTACTTCAATATCACTGACCCCTCTTAAAGATTTATGTGCACAATTTGAAAGTGTGGGAATAATATTACTTTTTGAAGACTAAATTGTAAAGTCAACACATGATGAACAAGAGCAAGGTAACCATAAAAAGGAGAAGGCTCTGAGGCTAACAGAATTAATTATAACCCATTTTAGTGTACTCACCAATTAATGATGAACAAATGTGCCAATGAGGCGGTCAGATACAGGAATGGAGAAAAAGGAAAACCACAGAAACAAATGTTCACATTTCCATTCACAGCCCCATCCATGTGAGAAGAAATCATACAGCCAAAGGATGGAAGAGACGATTCCTACAGCGAGATGGCTACACCAGGATACATGAGCCAGGGCCATGTGTGAAAGCTGCTTTTCAGAAAATCTTCCCACATCCAGCTCTCCTTCTCTGAGAATCTATCTCACCCACCTATGAGCACGGGCTTGGCCAGCGTTGACTGCACCAGGACAGGGACTCTGAATCAAGTTCAGCTATTTGGAATTTGGCTCTTGCTAATTTGGATGGTGAGTTTAGATAGTTTTAATTGACTGACCCCTTATATTGAGGACATGAAATTACTAAAATTCACTAGGCTTGAGGTCACCATATTTGCTCATGAGCAGTAAAAACTCTCATAAATAAAAGTTAAAGATGAGAAAAAGGCATGGAATGAGACATAGAGACAGAGACGACACTGGTGAGGAAAGAGAAGGAGAGGGAGAGGGGAGGGGGAGATAGAGAACAGAGAGAGTGAGAGAGAGAGAGAGAGAGAGAGAGAGAGAGAGAGAGAGAGCGCGAGCTTGAGATCCTGAGGCTTTCTGGTTCCTAGTTTTGTTTCCAATGAAGCCAGGCTGTCCTATTTGCCTTAGTGACACCCTGATTCCTTAATCTGCCTGGTTTGATGGGAAAATGTGGGAATTAGAGCATGAACTCTCACTCATTACTTCACTTTCAAGCTATTGCAACACATTACAGTATAAGAATGCCCAGTTACATAATGTAAAGATAATACTATATTATTAAATAAGAAGTATTGGTTGAACGTATTATTGCGAGTAAAAAAAAAAAACCCACAGAAATGGCTGAGCCAACCCTTCTCCTGCTTCCTCAAATGAATGCTTTATCAGTCACCATATGAGGTAAAAAGAATGAAAATCTTATCAAGTATAAAAGGAAGAGAAGCACAGGTGCCAAATTCTAAAGACTATTAGAAATATGAATTATATCTCCTATTATGAACAAAACTCTTTACCCATGTCATACATTGACCTTGAGATATTAACCAGAACCAAAAATTAACAGGACATAAAATCCAGATAATTAGAGCATGAGGGAAAATCTCTATAATTTCTATGCTTACTTTTCTTCTGGATTATCATTTATTGTAATTTTTCTAGAACTTTTTTATGTATTTGGGAAATTGAGTCTTTGTCTGAAATATAAATTACAACTATTTTTTCTAATGTGTCAGAGATCTTTTTACTTATCTAATGAAAGAATGTTTTATTTTATGTAATCAAATTACTAAAATTTTAAATGGCTCCTGAATTTCGAGTTGTAGTTACAAGATCTTACACATCCAGGTTTATAAATGAATTCATGTTATTATCTGAGCTTGTATAGTCTCATTTTTTATATTCAAATCGTTGGTCATTTGAGTTTATTCTAGAGGGAGCCTCTCCTTCTGGAAGGAGAGTTCCAAGGTCTATGAGCCCTCTTACGACTTCCATACTTTTGTTTTTCCTTGTGACACCTCTGAAACTTCCAGCACAGGCTTGTGGTTCACTCTACCTTTGATACCACTTACAGGTCAAGGGGAATTTTCAGGATTTGTCTGTCTCTTAGTTTCTCTAAAAATGTCTTTTGTGAGGTTTTTCTCTCCCATTTTTCTTGTTGCTCTTTTTGCTCTCTAGGAGAAATGAGAACTTAGGAAGGTTAAGTTCTGATGAAATTTTTGCTCAATTTGCATTTTATTTTATTTTATTTTATTTTATTTTATTTTATTTTACTAGAGGCCTGATGCACAAAGATTCATGCAAGAATGGGACTTCCTGCCTCTGGCTGCTGGCTCCACATTTCCTCTAGCCTGGAGCCTTTCTGTCTTCCCAAGCTGTCCAGAGGCCCTGAGCTGCTGGAGCAGTGGAGAACAACTGCATTGTCACCATGGCGATGACACAAACATTCTCAGAGCCTGCATATGCAAATTAACCCACCATCTTTGTTGGGTTAATTTGCATACTCACTCCTGATTGGCTGGTGGGTGTTGTGAAGGTACAGTCAATTTGTATCTTTCTCTTTTATTAGTGTAGATTTTATTTTTTGCTGCAAAAGCTTTATTGTTTCATTTGGTCCAATGGATGGGAGAGGGCTCCAGGGGGGTTAAAAGACTGGCTAGTAGTTTTGGAAGAGGCTCAGATAAAAGCCAGACACCAGGGGAATGCAGAGGGTCTCTGAAAGGCCTCTGGCTCCAAAGGCTCCTAGTCATGCCTGAGGGTGAACCTTTTGAGGAGATACTTGTCCTGCCATGCCTGGGTTCGGCCAGCCTGTGGAGGTGAGTCAGGTGTGGCCCATCTTCTTGATGAGTTTCACTTCCTCACCCAGGAAGTGATTCTCCAGGAAGCCACAGAGCTGAGTGAGGGGCTGTGTAGGTAGAACCCAGAGCCTGCAGCTCCAAAAGGACCTGGTTCAGTTTCCTTTTAAGGTCAGGGCGGCTTCCATGGCCTGAATTTTGCTCAGTCATCTTGGGAAGGTTCCTGCATGTCCTGGAAGAGAATGCCACCACCGCGCTAGTTTTACAACTTTAAGAGCTGCTCAGCGCTCTCTCGCTTCTTCTCCGCCAACTCACGGAAGAAGCGGCTCACGCACTCCCTCCAGAGCCACATCGTCCCTGTTGGAATAGAAGCCCCGAGGGAGGTAGGTGTGGGAGGCCCGCAGATGCAGGCTGGTCAGGCGGTTGGCACAACCTCCACCTCAGGGAATAATTCTGACTAATGTGGAAGCTCATGGTTGTTCGGCAATAAGAAGTTAAGATAGAAAAAAACTCTGTGTGTTGGCTGGTCCCAGAGATAGTTCTGAAAGTAGTGACTGGATGAGATGCAGGAGAGTGGCAGAAAGCTGGAAGAAGGGCCATTCCTGGGTCTGTCCAAACACTGTTGAAGCAAGAGACAGATCTGGGACCTCCGAGTACACTGCCCAATTTGCTCTTTATTATAAAAATTTCAATATTCATTTGTGTGTCTGTTTGCCTCTTATTAATCAACCTTTGAGGTACTACACAACTAAATTTATGTGGCACTGACCTCTTTTCCCTTAGATTGTCAAAAAAAAAAAAAATGACAGCAGTCAACCCAATAGCCATCTGGTGTGAATGAATCCAAATTATACCTATTTTTTTTTTTTGGTCTAATTGACCAAAAATATATTTTTTTGGTGTGCTGCAGAATTTTAGTAATTAGTTTATGTGTGCCATGAGATGAAAAAGTTTGAAAATCATTAGCTACACATCTTGAGACAGTTAACATCTCTGAGATAAGGATGGCATTTTAGTCTAGAAGGAAGTAGAACTCTTCCAGAGAGAACCTGGGGGCACTGCCAAGCTGAAATCACTTTAAATTCTCTGCTTGATATTGTTAAGGCCACATAGATAATGAGAATTTAGATTGCAAATTTGCTTGAGCAGTTTTTTTTGGTTCAGATTTCCAGAAAAATCTTTTTTTCTGACTTCATTCAGGACCAAGATTTAAAAATGCAAATATATTTCTTGTTTAATCCTGCCTGGAACATATAGAGCTTTTATATCTCAAATTTTTATACCATCTTAGGTATTTTTTTCTTTTCATAATGGTACATAAAATAAGGGGGTATGTGTTGGAAACTGTGGAGCGCACAGAAGACACAGATATAAATGTGGGAATTTTCATAAGAATGAACCAACTAATTCTGTCTTTCTAATGGAAAGTAATTTTAATGATTCAAAGAGTGATTTTTAAGGGGCCATCCTGGGTACAGTGGGTTTTGCTCCATGATACTTTGAATATGAACTTGGCATCTGAAATAAAGTAAGGGTTGTTTGGTCTTTCCCTTTCTTGATGAACTATAACAAGAAACAAATTTGATTTAGCAGAAGTAATGTTTCAATTTTTAAATAAGTTTTGACTTTTTTTTTCTTTCTGGAACTGACTTTTCTGAATTTATTACTCCTTTTAATTAAATTAAAAACCAAAATCTCTTCGACTCTCAGTTGACCAGCGTATTAACTGGCTTTATCCCTTTGACTTGGACAGCAGCAGGGTTCTGAGCTCTCAGGTCCTGAGTGAGACATAAAGTCTAACAGCAATGGAAATAGAGTAGTTGTACTTGAGTTGAAGAAATGGAAGTGGAGAGAAGTAATCAGATTTGGAATAGGGCTAACAGGATTTGCTAGTAGATCTGATGGGAGGTGAGAGAGGAAGTGAGATGAAGAAGATGACTGTAAAGATTTTGGGATGAGTAGAAATAGGAAAGAAGCAAGTCTTTGGGGAAGAAACAAAGGGTTCTGTTGAAAGCCTTCATTAATTTCCATTACCATTTTAGAAAACTCAATCAAATCATACTGTTCCCTTCTCCCCTCCTTCTTCCTCCAAAAAAGATTCACAAAATGTGATGCTGCCTCCAGCAATGGGGGAATCAGGACTGTCAGACAACATGCCTCCAAGTCACTGGAAATAGCTGAAGAGCTAAATAGAAGCGCAGGCTCATTAGGGCTACCAATGGGACACGGGCCTTTTTGATCTCGGTCCGCATGCTAAGGAAAGGGTAAGCGAGCCTCCTTTTCATCTTTCCCATCACACTTTAAAGGGCAGTTGTAATGTTACCACCAACTGAATAATTTTCATTTCCAACTCTAATCAGTTTGTGAATAAATATCCTTTGGAGATGTGAGCTGCTTTAAATGATGCCTGTCTTTCCACCTTTAATCTACAACACTACAGTTCTCTTGAGAGAAAATAGCTCCTTGTGTCTTTATTCCCTCTCTGAGTTCACAGATGAAGCACACCTCCTTTTTTTATTATTACATAATAATGGCTTTAGTAGGTGAATAAAAGGTTTCACAAGTTTTGCAAAAATGAGAGGCTATTCACCCTTGCTACCTTTAATCTCCTGCATTCTCCTGTTAATGAGTATAAATTATCAAAGCTATTTCTCAAAGTCTTTATATAGTACAATACCAGTGGCAGATCATTCTCAGGAAGGGCTCTTTTTAAATATCATAATTAGTGGTATTATCTTTAATCTTTTGTGGTATGAAAATCAAGGACAACATGAAACTTGATACAAGGTGAGAGACTGCTTACTTTGGTGAGTTTTCGGAGGTGAAAATGTGGGTTTGAACCAGCTCTCCTTCCTTTGGACAGCTATGAAAAAATTTTCAAAGTATGGGAAATATTGATAAATTTCTTGGAAGATATTTTTTCTAAGAATTGGTTAACTACTTTGATCAGATGAGATCCAATTTCATTCTTTTTCCTACTTCAAAAGGACTAATAGCCAAGCATTTTCTGAAAAGGTCTGAATATATTAAGCTAATTGCTCCTAATGGAGCATTTGGATTTTGGGGCCTTATTAGTTTTGAAATATATTCATATCAAACTTCCAGGTTCAAGTTGGTAAATTGAATCACTACAGTTAACTCACATTTCTATCAAAATCCTAAGTATATTAAAGCGTAAGAACAAACAGAACAAAACAAAAAAAATGCTATGACAGGAAGATGCAGGGTACCATATATAGACTAAAAACCATGAAGAAATTGTGAAAACTAGAAAACAGATTGTATGAAAGTAACAGAAAAGTCCATGCTTATAAAGTCCATAAATCAATACAAATAAAGTAGTCAATGAATTTCCCTAAGTTCCAGAAAAACTGAAAGCTTGCAACAGGAGCATTGTTTGAAGGTTGTTGCTAAGAAAACTATCATCTACCTCTTCTCCTCACATCCCCAACACACACCCACATCCACACCCACACCCAGAGAGAGAGAGAGAGAGAAATAGGCTGCCCTCAATCTCTGGCTTCATTTGGTTGGAGTCTTGCTATGAGGGATTTTTCTTACAGCCATTTTAACATCAATAAGTTCAAAGAAACAAGGGACAGGGCTATAGTTTATTTTAAATGTTACAACAATAATGGCCAAACAAAGCAAGTAAAACCGGATAGCACAGTGAAATTTGTAAGGTCCATTTTACTCTGCATATTGCCTTTGATACTTTCTATTGTCAGTGGGTCTTTAATAAGACTCAGGCATGTTTTAGATGCCCAGCAAAAAGTTAGAGGTATTTTCAAGAAGGGGACACAGGAAAAGACCTTGGGAACTGCATCAAAGCCTGGACTTGTGGTGGTTGGACACCATGAAGCTGTCAGCTCCCGCTGGGTCTGATGGCACTCAGGGGAGGTTAGGGCTTTTTTCCCAGGTAAACAGTGGCCTTCATGAACAGCTGGGCTGTGGACTTGTCTACTTGAGGGCATGGAATCATGAAGGAAAGTTTTCCCCACCATTCACAATGATAGCAAAAGCCCCACAAATTATCTCTGATGACAGAAGTCTAAAAATTTGATTACACTTCAGGAGGTGGGTAGCTATTGACTGGAAAGGCTATTGACTTTTTGGCATGAGAGAAACATTCCTCTTGATCTAGTTGTTAGTTATAAGGTGTACACATACAGATGCATTTATTGAGCTATATACTTAAAATGCGTTTATTTTATACATTAACTAAAGGCCCGCCCGGTGCATGGGTTTGTGCACTGGTGGGGTCCCTCAGCCTGGCCTGCATCCTCTTGCAATCCAGGACCCCTCGGGGGATGTTGGACTGCTGGTTTCAGCCCAGTCCCTGCAGGCCAGGCTGAGAGGACCCACCAGTGCATAAATCTGTGCACTGGGCCTCTAGTTTGCATATAAGATCTTTGGTTAATCTCTTTCTACCCTCTCCATTCCCTCTTCCCTCTGAGATCCATCAGTCTATTGCATGTTTTCATGCCTGTGCATTGAGCATCTCCCCTCTGGTGGTCAGTGTGCATCATAGCTACCAGTCGAATGGTTGAGCGGTCACTTAGGCTTTTAAATATATAGATAAACAAATAATACATAAATATAGACTGTCATATTGGATAATATAAGTGCTATTTTAGAAAAATGTAAATCACCAAAGTTTACCTAATAAAACATAATATACCCTGACAGAACACAAACAAAAGAAACTAAAGAGGGAATAAAAGATATATCTCTATTATAAACATATCAGATTTATTATTAGCTAGGTTTAAACTAAAACTTTAAAATCCAGATAATTTACATATTGATAAATTTTTGTATTTCTGGTGCTACATGGAGAGTGAGAGGCACCCAGCTGAGCCTAGCCTTCAAGCCATACCTGCTAAGGCACTGGGCATGTGAGTTAAGTTAACATCATGTGCAGCAATAAGAATGACCCAGCAAAGTCCAGCTTTAATTCCTGACCACCAAACTATAAAACGGTTGTTGTTTCAAATTACTGAATTTGGCATAGTTTGTTATAAAGCAACTGAAAATCATAACAGCCACTGATAATGGCTGTAGATACAATTACTAGGAGCTAACTTATGCAATAACAGGCTTGTTCCTAAAAGTCTTCTGGTACATGGGGTGCACCTAATCCACAAGTCACCCTTTATACACTGGAAGCTAAGAATTATAATCTCCCTCTTGACATACAACTCCAGTCCCTTCTTTTAAAGGAACAATCTCTTTCATTTTAACTTGTTAGCAGTATTTCTTCTCTTTGGTTTTCCAAGATGTCTTTTAAAAATCCTGTTTTCTATATCTTTTCATCATCCCTCTGAATTTCATGTCATTCATACATGAATATTCAAGCATGCATTTGTTTCCTTTTTTAAAACTTATGAGGCTCCTTATTTTTTTGTTTTGTTTTAGAAAACTCATTAGGCCAAAGTGCCAATAATATTTTTCAACAACAATGACAACAAAAATTAAAACTTTCCACTAGCAATCACTTTCTTAAAGCCTGTACCAATAGAAAAAGACAAATCCCATCACCTTCAAGTCAGAAATCTAAAGAGAGTAATGAACCACAGCACAGAATCTTTGCCTGGCAATCCCACCAGGGCCTATGAAAAGGGTCAGGAATAGTTACCTGAAGGGAGAAATGGTACCCATAAAAAGGATATAGTACCCCAAAGGAGGAGAAGGATACTGGGTAGACAGTAACAAGAAAGTCTACTATAGTTTTCCAAGCTGTACTTGAATAATGGCCTACAAAATCATCATTTTTTTTCCCCTGATATCACTTAATGTTTATCTTTTTATTTTTACCATCAAAGCCCTATAATATCTCCTGTTCAATTGCTCTTGCCTGAAATTGGATGAAAACTATTTTATTAATCAGGGCAAATATTACAAAGTCTATGGAAGGCAGGAAAACAAGGTGCTTTTATTTCAAAGAGCAAACAACTCAACATCTTGTTGGTGTAACCAGATGTGTCTTGGCTTTTGTTTTTGCATATTCATTAGATTTCATTGTTCACAGTGATCTTGTAAGAATCTGGCTAAGCTTTGCAAGGGGATGTTTTACTGGCCTCATTCCAAAGAAATTAATAATCTTATTTCAAGCTGCTTTCCCTTCTCTTAGCCATGTGCTTGTAGGCAAGGCCAATGGTCCTCCCTGCTCTGTGAATTGCAAGGTGGTTCAGGCCCCCAATATTTCTATTATAGAACATTCTGTCTTTCATTTAAAAATTGCCTCTTATGAGTATTATTCTCTGTTCTAAAAAGATTTCATTGTTTCACTCCTATTCTACACTCCTTCTGTGTTCAAGGTCGCTAGTTATTCTATTATTCAGGCAGACAATCTTTTCATAATTTTTTTTCCCAATCAGTCTCAGTTCAAGGACTTACATTCTCAACATCCCCCATAAGTTTTGCCATTTCTTCTCATGAAAACATTTCCGTAGCTTCCTTTTCTTCAGCACCTCCCATGCATTCAATTCCTCCTAATGCATTGCTGTTTGGAATGTAGGCAAGCCTTGTTTATAGTGGGTTTTGTTTGGGGAAATATTTTTTTCTTGTCTCCTTAGAATTAGCAAGAATTAAACTAAAGTTTATTAACTGATTTTGGAAACCCACTGTTCTCATCTTGCTTACATGGATAGGGTCCTCAGCTTTACAGGAGCAAGAGATAAAAGTTTTAAGGGTAGCTCTACCTGGTTTGGCTCAGTGGATAGGGCATCGGCTTGCAGACTGAGAGGTCCCAGCTTTGATTCTGGTCAAGGATACGTGCCCGGGTTGCAGGCTTGATCTTCAGTGGGGAATGTGCAAGAGGTAGCCAGTCAGTGATTCTCTCTCATTGTTGATGTTTCTATCTCTCTCCTTCTCCCTTCCTCTCTGAAATCAGTAAAAATATTTTTAAGAAAAAAAAAAGTTGTAAGGGTAGCTGAGCATGGATCCAAGGGCAATCCTAACTGAAGCAGAAGTTTTGTGGGAAAAATGAAGAAAGCAAATGGTCTTTTAGATCAAAGTTCTAAAATAAAATAGAGGATCGTCAGAAGCCTTGCTCAAACTAAAAGTGTGTGTTGTATTGTTTTATTGAGAGACCACTCTGTAACGCTTACAGTAACTACTAATTAATGACAGTCTATCATATACCACTTATAACCATAAAAAAACTGCAATTAGAATCCTTATTTTACAAAACCCAAGATCAGGGAGATGGGGGAGAGATTGGTATGTTTAATTATAGTCAGTTACCTTTGGAATTAAACAATATGAGTAGTGCTGTCTCATCATACAGTACACAGTGTGTATAAAGCTGTTCTTTAAATAAGAAACTAATTCTCATTAGGGGAACCATTTTTAACAAAATAGCTAAGTATTCTGAAAAAATATATATATATTGGAGGCTTGAATCTTTTTATATCCCTACTAGAGGCCTGGTGTATGAAATTCCCTCAGCCCAGCCTGCACCATTGCTAATCTGGAACTTCTTGCTAATCTGACTGCTGGTTTAGGCCTGATTCCAGTGGCTCCTAATTGCTCACCTGCCTGCCTACATTGTTGCCCCTAACTGCCCCACTACTGTCCTGGTTGCCCCTAACTCCCCCCTCTGCTGGCCCAATTGCTCCTAACTGCCCCCTGCCAGCCTGGTAGCCCCACGCAGCCTACTCTTCAGTCATTTGGTCGTCCCTCACTAATACCCCTGCTGACCGGGTTGCCCCATGCAGCCTGCTGTTCAGTCATTTGGTTGTCCCTCATTAACCCCCCTACTGGCTTACCATTCCCCCCACCGCTGGCCTGGTTGCCCCACGCAGCCTGCTTGTTCATTCATTTGGTCGTCCCTCATTAACTCCCCAGTCGGCCTGGTTGTAGGGAGCCATCTTGTGAGGGCATGATGGTCAATTTGCATATTACCTCTTTATTATATAGAATTAAAGCCATGTGTAATATTTTTGGACTGAAAATCTGAATAGACCCAATAGTTTGAAGTTAGGGAGGCCTCTAGAGTAAGTCCCCAAAACAAGGGCTTCTCTGCCTCTGTGCTACCATTATCACACCAATCCCAACAGACAGTTATTATCATCATGATACCTACCAGTCCCACTGCACTTCCTGGCTGTGTGACTTTGAAAAGTTACTTAGTCTCTAAACCTCATTTGCTGCATCTGTAAAATGGAGGGAAAAAAAGAGAGTAGGTGAAAATGAGACACTAAACACATGTTTCAGCCTTCTTTTCTCACCCTCAGGTCCTAGAAATGAAAAAAATAATTTTTTAAAATTTATAATGGTCTGGAAAACAAGAAAAGATGGTATAAATTGACCAGAATTTTTAAAAATATATTTCATTGATTTTTTACAGAGAGGAAGGGAGAGAGATAGTTAGAAACATTGATGAGAGAGAAACATCCATCAGCTGCCTTCTGCACACCCCCTGCTGGAGATGTGCCTGCAACCAAGATACGTGCCCTTGACTGGAATTGAACCTGGGATCTTTCAGTCCACAGGCTGATGCTCTATCCACTGAGCCAAACTGGTTATGGCTTGACCAGAAATTTTAAGAAATTATTGAGAAATCACAGCCCAAAATACACTCAGACAAGGATGATTAGAAGAGGTAAAGGCTTCAGAGGAAGGAAAATAGAAGAGTAGAAGGGAGTCTTGGAACAACTGCCAGGTCATAGGAGAGAGTATCTAGGGGAAGAATAGCTGGGATGTTTGGCCCCTCCTCCACTATCTCCTCCTTTCCAGTGCCATACAGTGAATAGAAGGATCTGATGCCTGGGTAGGAGCAGAGAGTCCCAGACTGAGGGCCAGGCAGGCATTTGAGGTGGCTGGATACACCCAGGAAGAACCCAGAGCCTGGTGCCCAGAAGTGCAACTTGTGACTATTCCACCCAGAATTCTCCCAGCATCCCGCAACCCAACCTCCAAAAGAAGAATGTGGCTATAAGTAGAATGGAAGATCCACAGACAGGCTGACAGTTTCTGCAAATATAAAGACAAGAGTCACCAAACTAACAAAAACTAACACCATAAAGAAAAGTAAAAATCAGTTAATAATAGAACTAATATCCAAGTAATACTTACTGGTGGAAACAATAAAGTATGTTAAAAGGAATATAATTTCTTTTGATAGTGTTAGGTTTGATTGAGCAATTGAATTGATACTCCACCCCCAGGAAATGGCTTTTCAGGTAATTTCACTATGGACAGTCCCTTTGCTGAAGACCACATTTTACTTGTGGTGACTACATTTTATTTTCTCCCCTCCTGGTATGCATAAAAGAAGTCTCCGCCCAGAAAAAAAGCCGGCCAAAAGTCCTTTAAAAGTCGTTGACTCCTGTCACTGGGTGCTGGAGCCACTCCTCCCCGCCCCCCCACCCCCCCGCCCGCCCCTGCCTCCCAAACCCCCAGACTCAGCTACCTGGTGTACGGATGATCAAATAAATTTTGTAATCCCTACTCTGGCCTTCTACATTCCTCCTTTGACAATCTAACAGATAGCTCTTAAAAAATATCCAGGTAGGGGACCAGCAAGTGCACAGGTTGCAAGGGTAAGAGAGAAAGAGTGTGTCTTAGGACAGTGAAGGTAAAGCAAGGTAACAAGAGGGCAGATGGATCATGCAGCCATGGGCACCAAAAGAGGAGGGCTGGGCCCAGGCATTGAGCTGTTAGGTGGGAGGTGATCAGCATGCCAACTTGAATGGAATGGTCACCCAACCCCTGTCCACTGTTGGCTAACCCCAGTAGCCATTCTTTTATGTATCTGGGTGCTCCTGCATTGGGTGTGTATATGTTTACCAGAGTTATTTCTTCTTGTTGGATTGCTCTCTTTAGTATTATGAAGTGGCCTTCCTTATCTCTTGTTATGTCCTTCACTTTGAGGTCTAATTTGTCAGATATAAGTATTGCTACCCAGCTTTTTTTTTCATTTCCATTCACCTGAAAAACTCTTTACATCCCTTCACCCTCAGTCTGTGTGTGTCTTTTTTTCTGAGGTGGGTTTCTTGTAGACAGTAGATATATGGGTCGTGTTTTCTTATCCAATCCATTACCTTATGTCTTTTGATGAGGGCATTTAATCCATTTACATTTAAAGTTATTATTGATAGGTACTTATTTGTTGCCATTTTTATTCTTTACCCCTGTGTTCTTTCTTCACTTCCTATTTCTTTCTTTTTACAGCAGATCCTTTAGCATTTCTTGCACTGCTGGTTTAGTAGCAATAAATTCCCTTAGTTCTTTTTTGTCTGTGAAGCTCCTGATTTCACCTTCAATTTTGATTGATAGCCTTACTAGGTACAATATTCTTGAATTCAGACCCTTCTTTTGGATGACTTTGTATATTTCATTCCATTCCCTTCTGGCCTGATGAGTATTTGTTGAGAAATAAGTTGCTAGTCTTTGTAGGTAACTTTCTGTCTCTCTCTGGCTGCTTTTAAGATTCTTACTTTGTTGTTGGTGTTTGCCAATTTAATTATAATGTGCCTTGGCATCAGTCTTTTGGGGCTCATTTTGCTTGGGACTCTGAGATTCTTGGATTTGTGTGGGTTTTTTTCTTCCCTATATCAGGGAAGTTTTCTGTCTTTATTTCTTTAAACAGGTTTTCTATTCCTTGCTCAGTTTCCTCTCCTTCTGGAACCCTTATTATAGGGATGTTGTTTTGTTTCATGTTGTCCAATGTTCCCTGAGGCTCTCCTCCTGCTTTTTAATTTTTTTTTTCCTAGAAGCTGTTCTACTTCGGTATTTTTTCCTACCTTGTCTTCTAGCTCACTGATGTGGTCCTCTGCTTCTTCTAGTCTACTCTTGATGCTTCCTATTGACTTCTTTAAAGCAGTGATGTCATTTTTCATTTCTTCTTGGTTCTTCTTCATTTCCTCTGGGCTCTTACACATATTGTTAAATTTGTTTTCCATTCTTTTCAGCCACCTTATGACCATTTTTCTGAATTCTTTTTCTGGCAGGTTGCTTCCCTCCATTTCTTTTACTTCCTTTCCTGGTGATGCCTGCTTTTCTTTCATATTTGGGCTGTTTTTTTTGTTTCCCCATGGTCTCTCTTCTCTGGGTGTCTGTTTATGTAGTTCTCTCTCTCCTGTGTTGATTTAAAGGCACAAAATACAACATAACCAGGTACAATGCACAAGGCATTGAATAGAAATGTACTCATGATATTAATAATCCCAAATAAAGGTGACCATCAGAGAAAGGCAAATTAGAGGATAGGAGAGAAAGAAGAAGAGGAAAAAAAGAAAGGAGTGCAAAAACGAAATTGGGAAAAGAAAAAAAAAGTAAGAGAGAGAAAAAAAGAGAATAGGAAAGAAGAGGGAAACACTATATATAAGGAGAGAAAACTCCAATAGAACAACCACTAATCTCAATAAATGCCAGCAACAAGTACCTGGTGATGAATAAAAACTACAAACAACAACTAATATCAAATGAGACAAAGGAAAACAGAAGCAAAAAACAAACAAACAAAAAAGAATAAGTAAAATAATCTCACAAACAAGCATAAAAATCGATATAATCTATAATCAAGGAAACAACAACAAAAGGGCAGAGAGAAAAACAATTTTTTTCTACCTGTCCTTCTTCAAATTCTGCCTGAGATAAGAGTTTCAGCTGATTCTGCTTGAGAAAAGGATATTATACCTAGGTTTCATCCTTAGGGGTGGGTGTAGGTGTGGGTGAAAATTTCAGTACCACTATCCTGGAAAAACCACCTTATGGTGCTGAGTTGGGCATGATGACCTCAGACATAAGGGGAACAGAGGAGCTATAAATATGGGTCCATTCCTGTGGGCCAAGGAACATTTGTAAAAATTATGATATCCCTATTCAACATATATGCAGTAGAAACCTACTCTCAAAGATAGGAGAGTCAGCGGAGAGGGAGAAGAAGGAGGAGGAGAAGGAAGAGAAGAAGGAGGAAGAGGAAAACTCAGACCAGTAAAGAGCAACGACTAGTATGCATTAGTTTTTTGTCTCATACCCTGAGAGTCAAAACCTTAGGTTTTTTTGGTAGCATACCACTTTTATCATGAATCCTTAGCACATCCTATCAGGGATGAAAAGTTCTAACACTGCGTAGATGCTAAGAGAAAATTCTCTGATCAGATTCATTACAATCAAAGAAGAGAATTGATAATAATGAAAAACATTTTAATTAAGGAAGATCAAATAGTCTATAATTATTCTCTATCATCCCAAAGAGATATATTATCTTGTGAAGGCAATATATGGGTCTACATGTAGGAATTATACCACTCCCTTCCAATTCTTGCTTTCAGACCAGAGCCAGGCTGACTGTGGGCTTGTCTTCTGTTTTGCTGCAAAGGGGTGGAAAGTATAGTCTCATCTCATAGATTGCTATGAGGAATATCCTCCAAGGGGTATTTTACATAGGTTATTGGGGCATCTCAGTATAACCTGGTGAGGCCCAAAACTCGCTGTGAACCTATGTGTGCTTCCAGGACATGCAGGTCAGAGGTGAGCCTCCTTCCAGACGGGAGGGCTGAGAATATTTGGGAACCTGCATTTAAAGTGCAGCACTCAGGACCCCTGCCAGGTTATGGAATGCTCTTGGAGACTTGGGTTGGTGTGTCGCAGTTGGTGTATTAGCACTCAGTCTATCTCCACTTGGTGGTAGATCCCCCTCAGCACCATGACATTCACTCATAAGACAAAGGGCAACAGGCAGGTCTCCAAAAGGACCTGAAGGGGTTCCAGCATCTCCCCTGTCAAGAGAGTGGTAATGGTGAATAGGAGAAGAGATGGCTACCTCTTGGGTGGAGTAGAACAGTTGTCTTTGCAAAGAAGTGGAATATCTATTGCCTCATTTTGGAGAAGCAGCAAGCCTTCTCCACGAATTTGAGTCTGTATCAGGAAAAATCAATATCACTGAAGAAGAGGTGATTATTTGCTCAGGACAGGAGTAGAGCCAAGTTTCCAGAACTGTGAAACAGCTACTGGTTCATCAACTCATGATGTCCTAAATGGGTGTGCCTGAAGAGGGCATCTCTCATGAGGCTAAGATGCCGTATGTGACACACAATGGTGTTATCTCGGATGTCCCAGTCCTCTTTTCCCCCTGGGCAGGGAGAAGATTGATATTATATGTTTCCTAAGGGGTACTGAGGTGTCCCGCCTTTCCTAGAGTGTGAGGTAATAGGAAGGGGTCCTTTGTAATATGACTCAAGGTGAGGATCAAGTCAGATATTCTTTTGGATAGCAATATATCAGAGGCGTGCACGCAGGCTAGACCTTACAGTCCATCTCTTTTGGCCCCAGGTCAGGCTTGTCCATGTCCTTGGTGCGATGTCCTTCTATCTTACATAGTTTATACCATATGCTCAGAGAGGGGAAGGGAATGAGAGCAGATATACCTTTGGCCCTGCAGTGAATGAGAGATATGTGACACTTGATTGAACACTGTGTATCCTAGATTGCCTAGATGAATGCTGGATGGTTCTGGAACCTTCCAACATTTAGGTGCAGGTTCTAATATAAGATATAACTCTGTTAGCACATTTGATCAGAACCTTTCCCACATCAGTTATAAAACATTTAAAGAACCCAGACTCCTGTCTGTGTAGCATAGGGTCCCAGAGATAATGGGGTGGCTTTAGGTCTAATGGCATCTTTCTACCTGAAGTGTTTTCCAATCAAAATTATACTACCAGAATGTTTACATGTTGTAATCCTGGTCGTGTTTAGGCTGCTACTCAGCCTTTACCTATTAGGTTCTTCCAACCTGTCCCTCAATCCTCTTCTCATTTTCATAGAAGAACTCAAACAACTCCTTTAAAAGTTATTTTTGTTAATATTTAGGGGAAAAAAATCTATGGCTCCTATCATCTTAGTTGCAACCCAGAGGAGGAGGAGTGGCACTGGGAGATTCTGGGGTCAAGGGCATTGCTAGACAATGGGGCTGGGAATTAGGAAGAGGCTCAGCCCCCACGTCATTGTGTGGTGTGTTTGCTTTGGTTTTCCTCTTTGTAAAGCTCTGGGATGAATGAACCTTGGTTAGAAACCCTTGTTTTCCCTTGTACTTCCTTTGCTTTCATTCTCCTTGTTGTGAAGGGGTCCAGTGTGGAGGGTTAAATCGTAGCAGTGAACATGGGGAGAGATGCTGGGGGAGGCCATCTGGCTAGCTAGGTTTGAGGCACAAAGACCCAAGCTCACAGGAACTCTTTAAAAGTCCTTTTGGCATCAATGTTTTATAACTGATGTGGGATCTGTTCAAAAATGATAAAATGTGCTAAAAAAGTTATATCTTATATTAGAACCTGCACCTATGGTGTTTCATAAAATGAAAATAACGTCTTCTGCATTGCTCCCCCATAATATATAGAGCTAATGGACAGCTGGTTGGGAACTAGGATCTGGCCATTTCTATCCCTTTCTTTTTTAGGGCATATCAACCTCCAGACCAATTTCCATAGCTGATGTCTCCTTTGCATCTTCCTTTGAGCTTCGTGCAGACTTTTGTCATATTACCTATCACTCAAGGCCACAATTACTTTTTTATTCTCATTCCTTCCTTTCTAGACTGTAAGTTGCAAGAAAGGCCTTGCTTTCCTTCTTGCCTTCCTGGCCTGGGGCCATTGGAAAGAGCACGGCTCTGCTGACACCTTGCATTTGGACTTCTCACCTTCCAGACTGATTAGAAAGTGCATTTCTGTTGTCTTAAGACACTTAGTCTGTGGCACTTCTTAGAAGTGGCCCTAGGAAACTAATACAGGATCTGTATTCTCATCACTGTTGATTGCAAGTGCCTGAAACAGGGTCTGGAAGAGAGAGGCAGTCTGTTAATGTTTGCCAAAGGTGACTTGTATGTGGATGTAGGGGATGAGTAGTTTGATGGAGGAGAAGGCAGACACAAAAGATCAAAAGCTTGCCTCTCTTGAACTAGAGCTCATGGCCCAGTAGTTGGGATGCCTAGAAATCAATGTATGCACTGTGTGCCCAATAAGTGCTCATTCAATGAGAGAATGAATAAATGAACAACCGAATTGGTGATACTGAATTTCTCTCATTTTCACGTTGTTTCTGAAAGAATGAGCCATTGCTATTCCTGGTGACAGGAAACAATGACACTCTCTGTCTAAAAAAAAGCAACACAGCAGAAGTATGTCATGACACATACATGTACAAATGACTTGTAGAAAGTGTGACAATTCAATATGCCCAAACCAGCAGGGGTCAAGGCCTGAGGATCAGACCGGCCTCAGTCATGAGAGGCAATGATGCTTCTTAGTGTCACACAGTGCCTGTCATCCTGCTTGTAGTGACCCAGGTCCCTGCTGAATTGCACCCAAGTCTTTTCTTCCCTCTCTTAGCTCTGCCATCTGGTTCCCCCAGGCCCCATCCCTGCACTGCTGGAGCCTCTCTGAGAGAGCAGACTAGGTTTCCTTGCAGCTGCTTCCCCTGCTCTCCCTCACTGCTCTTCAAGGACATGAAGAAGACATTCTTCCCATTCTCCAGCCACTGTCACTAATTGAAATGGGAAGCAAGACAAGGCTCCAGAAGAAAAGCGTATTATGGCTTGCCTTGTTGGAAGAAAATTAATCACCTAAGGAGATAGGTTTCCGTGATCTCAAGCAAACCTCACTCTTTATTCTACACAACCCTGTCTAATTGTTCAAGAAAATGTTCGTCTGTTTCATAATGGAACAGCCATAATGGGAGTGTTGTGAAATCACTGAAAAGTTTATTCAAGGCTCGCTCCTGAAAGCCAAGCCACAATGCATGGGCTTTGGAGGAGTTAATAGAATTGGCTCTTATTGAAATTGCATGGATAACAAATTTCCCTAACATGTATCCTTTTAAATACGCCTGTTGATGGAAGTCTGAATTGGCATTTGACGGATGCAAAGCACTAACAAAAGGGGTGAATTTCCCAGCTCTGTTGTTAGTCCTTCCCCTTGTGGCTGTGTCGTCAGAGTCCCTGCCCGGCTTCCAACTACTGAATGGGGCCTAGAAACTCTATAGTCTCCATGAAACCAAGTCTTGTAAATGGGAGATATTGAACTCTTTATGTAAAGTGTAAAACTTAGAGAAAAGAGAAAAAAAATCACCTTAGTTCATCCTGGCTGACATAACAAAATACCACGGACTGGGTGACTTATAAATAACAGAAATTTATTTCTCACAGGTCTGAAGTCTAGGAAGTCCAAGATCAAGGTGCTGGGAGATTCGGTGTCTGATGAGGGCTTTCTTCCTGGTTCATAGGTGGCCAGCTTCTTGCTGTGTAGTCACAGAGCGAAGGGAAAAGGGAGCCCTCTGGAGTCTCTTTAATAAGGAAACGAATCCCCATCAGAAGGGCTCCATCTTCTTCACCTAATCACCTGCCAAGCTGCCACTTCCTAATATCATCACTATGAGGGATTAGGATTTCAACATGAATTTGGGGGAGGGCGGAGACACAAATCTTCAGACTATAGCACCATCCCATGAAGTAGAAGGAAAACACCCAGAAGGAATGGATAGGCAAAATGAGGCAGTGGAAGACAAGCTATGTTATAGTGAACTTTCCTCCCAATAACTTATGCCAGGATGGAGGAATCAGAATCAACTTATGAAAAAGAAACAGACAAACAAATAATACCCAGTAAGGCCAATACACTACATAGTTCTTGATAAATACAAAGAAGACATTTAAGATGAATTTCTACCTTCATGAAGCTAAGTCAGATTCATTCATTCATTCATTCACCAAAGAAATGAATCCTTTGGAGCCTGCAGCCATTGAAAAATGATTATTTAGGTATAAAAATTAGAGGAAGCTGGCCATGTACAGAAAAGGAGAAAACCATTTGAGTTGTAGATTTAGGATTTTTTTTTTTAATCCTCACCCAAGGATATTTTTTCCATAGATTTTTTTTTTTTTTTTATTTTTTTGGCAAGGGAGGAGAAGGACGGGGAAAGAGAGACATCAACATGAGAGAGACACATCTATTGGTTGCCTCCTGCACATGCTCTGACGGGCCGAGCACAAACCTATAACTGAAGTACGTGCTCTTGGCTGGGAATCAAACCCCTGACCCTTAGGTTCACAGGCCGACTCTCTAACCACTGAGCAAAAACAGGGCTAGAAAATTTATTTGGAGACCTCTCTTCCTAGCCCACACACACATCCCACCTCTCCTTGGAGCCTATCCTTATGAAAACACTTGACTTGAGTTGCTGGGTAGGAATTATAAGGATGATTCTCTTTGCTTATTTTAATGTTCCCAAATGCCACATAGCACACTCTGGGAGCCATCTGTAACTTGATGTTTCTCTTTCTTCTTCCCACAGTGAGGAAACGTGCAGTGGCTTCAGATGACTGCATGTTCATTATACTCTTCCTGGTGAGTCCCCTCCTCAGGAAGCTCTCATAAAATATGGTGGAAGGGATGCTATGCCAGTTCCCAGACCCAGGCCCTCTGGGAACATTCTGTGTGGGACCCCTGATGCTGGAGAGGCTACAGGTAAGTGCTCTAGTGGGCAGCCGAGCTGAGCTCATCAGCCTTCCAGACATCCTTTCCTCAGCCATCTTGGGCCCTCAGACCAGCCCAGGTAATCGGTGAGTGCCATCAAGACACCTCTGCTGATACTACATGGAGTCAATGAGTCATCCAACTGCACCTGTCAATCAGGTTCAGAACCATGAAACATCCTATATAATAAAAGGCTAATATGTAAATTGTCCCTTCAACCAGTAGTTTGACTGGGAGTTTGAACAGGGGGCAGGGCTGGCCAGCCAACTGCCTGTGTCCCCTCCTCCAGGCCAGCCCAGCCCAATCAGCCCCGATTGGGGCTGGCCCGCCAGACCCCACCTGTGCACAAATTCATGCACCAGGCCTCTAGTATATAATAAAGGTAGTGAGTCCGTGCACAGATTCATGCATGTTGAAAGAAAATAATTAGGAGAAATCTATCTATCTATCTATCTATCTATCTATCTATCATCTATCTATATATAAATCTAATAGGCAAAGTGTCCCCTCAGGAGTTCAACTGGGAGTTTGAGAGCTCACTTTGACATGTGCTGATGATCACCAGGGGGTGGCACAGAACAAAGGAAGGTCCTGGCCAGCAGCTGCTAGAACCCTACTCATGCACACATTTCATGCACTGGACTGCTAGTATTTTAATATTGCTATTTGCCCTTTCTCCCTCAAAGCCTTGGAGCCAGGTAGTGTCCCTGCCCCCTGCTG
Source organism: Lasiurus borealis (assembly GCA_004026805.1). NCBI lineage: Eukaryota > Metazoa > Chordata > Mammalia > Chiroptera > Vespertilionidae > Lasiurus > Lasiurus borealis. The sequence continues at coordinate 7,350 of PVJN01026358.1, read as the reverse complement.
CCGCTGCTGGTTGCCATCTGTGGGGTGGTTAGTGGGAGCCAGGTAGTGTCCCTGCCACCTTGGCCTACCACTGCCCATTCCCCTGCTCCACCATCCCACCATGGTCCTGCTCTCATCGGGGCCCACCAGGGCCTGCAACACCTCCACTGCTGCCTGCTGCCAGTGCCATGTCACCAGCGCCTGCCCCGTTCTATGCCACCCCCTGGTGGTTAGCTCATGTCATAGTGAGTCGTTGAACTCGCAGTTTCCTGGTCAAACTCCCAGTCAAACAACCGCCTGAGGGGACAATTTGCATATTAGACTTTTATTATAGAGAACTAGCAGCCCAGAGCACGAAATCGTGTGTGGGAAGGGTCCCGAGGCCTAGCCTGCAATCAGGGCCATCTTCTGCCTGCTCGCCACTCACCGCCACTTGCCAGTCCCTAGTCCCACCCCACTGCCATCCACTCCCCCCCCCTTTGCCATGGTTCCCCATTGGCCATGCTGTAATCAGAGCCAGCGGTCGGAGAGGTGATAGATGTACCTCATCTGGTCCAGCAGTCGTTCCGGTCATTACGCTTGAGTTTTGGCCTTTTATTGATATAGGATGGCTGTTATTCCAGGCTACTGTTTTGGGGATGGTTTGTTACCTAGTTACAGATGAACTGAAGAGAAGGCTGAGAGCACCAATTGTAGAGTCTCTCATTCCTCCCTCCCGTCTGAAAACTTTTTTGTTTCCATCTTTGGTGCATGGTGTCAAACTCGGGTCCCTCACACACTTTTTGGTGACCCCTAAGAGAGCTACAAGGTCACATAGCGAGGGCTCTTCTGTTTGAGGCTTTTTTTTTTCTTTTCGTTCTCAGAGACACATCCCCAGATGAGTAGGAACTTGCCCACACAATGGCCCGTGTGTGTAAGTGTGTGTGTGCGCGCTTCTTGTTTGTGTGAGAAATGTATTTTTCATTACCAGACTTTATTATCTGTCTTCAATAGGGCCTTTTCCCCCTTTCTTTTTCCTTTTGGTGGGGACGAGAGAAACCATTTCACGGCCAAGCCTGCCTATTGCTTTTGTTTTTTCCCCTTTGTTTGGCGGGAGCGCCCCACCGGCGTTCGGTGCGGCGCTGGGCATTGTTCCTCTCTCCGGGGCCTGGCGGAACGCTCGGAGGGTCAGTTGGAAATGAAGCTTCTATTATCTGCGATCTGCCTCACCCTCTAAGCTGGCCCGTCCCTACACTGAGGCTCAGCCAGGCATGAAGAAAACTAATTGTCCCCACTCTCTGCTCTGCTGCACACCAAACCCCTGCGTGCGCTTCCCCAGTTGGGGCTTCAGCGCCTAGCGGAGGAGGCAGAGGGCGGCGCGGGGCTGGGTACCCTCTGCCCAGGATGCTGGACCTCAGGAGCCAGAAACTCTCACCCAGGGCCTCTGCAGCTGCCAGGACAAGCGACCAGGCAGGCGGAGGGGAGGGGAGAGAAAGCTGATGACTCCGCGAGTTCTCAGTAATTGCAATGGGCATAGGAAAGGGGACTTGATTAATTCGCCTGATGAATTATGCATCACCTCTGCGAGCCGCCCTCCCAGCCTCAAAGCTTTATTATTCACGTTGCTTGAATCTGATCAACTCTACCCTCCTTGCCTTGAAAACTGCCGTCCAACAAGTATCAGTGAAACCTTTGGTGCTTGATCGCTATGGCCATTAATAGCGTGCTTCCAGGAAGTTGGCAGAATGGCTGAAAGAGGAGCGGTATTTAACACACACACACACACACACACACACACACACACACACACTCTCACACACTCACACACTCACTCACACACACACACACTCACACACTCACACACTCACATACACACAGGATAATTCATCAACAGCAAGCCCAAGATTTATGATGTGAGGGAAAACTCAGCTGTCTTTTGTAGTCTAGGACAAAAAAAACATTAAATACAGAAGTGGCAATTACTTTGTTAGTGGAGTTTTAAGTTAATACCACATGAAAGAAAGTCTCCTTTAATAAAGAAAGAAGTCAAAAGGACTGGCACAGCAGTGAGATTAACTTCGGGTGTTTTCAAGGCCTGTGGATTGCAGATTTGATCTCCCAATTTTTCATCTCTCTGGTCTGTTCAATCTTAGGTTTAACCAGGGGCCCCTTTCAATCCCTCCCGAGTGGTTAGTGACAACCTGGCCTTTCATTACGGGTTCTTGCACCCCCTAATGGATGCAGTCTGCCTCCTTACCCATCTCTCCCTGTCCAGACAGAACACTTCCTGTTACTAATCAGAGTGAAATAAAGGCAACGCTTCCTGCCAGTGAAGTTGGGGTTGAAAATTTGGGATGGGCCCATTTTTTTTTCTTTTCTTTTTTTGTTAAAATACTTTTGTCAAAGCTCAGCCTGAGGGACAAAGCTAACAAGATACAATTCATCCACTTAAAGTATACAATTTAATGGGTTTTGGTATATTCATAAGGTTGTACAACTATCACAACAACAAATTTTAGAACATTTTCATTATCTGCAAAAGAAACCCTGTATGCACGCTTTAGCTATGACCCACCCAATTTCCCTATCCCCCAAATCAGGGTAACCACTAACCCGTTTTCTGTCACTATAGACCTGCCAATTCTGGACATTTCATATAAACGGAATCATAGAATATTGGCCTTTTGTGTCTGACTTCTTTTACTTAGCATAATGTTTCAATGAATCAGTACTTCCTTTTTGTGATAGAATAATATTCCATCATTTGGTTATGCCATATTTTGTTTATCAGTTGATAGAGCAATATGATGATATTGTAATCTTTTTACTTGGAGTTTTTGTGTTTTCTGTCTTTATGGTAAGAATCTCATATCAAGTTGACAAGATAGCTTTAGATAATACAATAAACTGAAAGAAGACCAATGGAAAACTTTCAGCAAGAAGTAGATTTTAGGTTCTTCCAAGCTGGGGTTAGAGCAAACAATGAGGTCCTAATACATTTCCTGTAGGATTTGGAGAACGCTTTATAAAATGCTTTCTTTTGCAAAGTACTAATAAAAAAGTGACTTGCATCTTTTTAAAACAACAAGAATCCTATTCCATCCTATATTGGGCACTCATTTGATTAGAATTGCTGACCTCAAGGATTTAAAAATCTAATAAAAAAAAGAGTCACAGATGATGGATGACAGAGAGAGACAACACCTGAGGGCACAAAAATGGTCCATTCTGAAGGGCAGGTTGAGAGCCCCGTAAACTAGAAAGGTAAACCAGCTAGATAACACAAAAGCCTGGCTGGACTCTGTATCTGTGCTGCTTCTAGGGAAATGAATCCAACTATCTGGGGAACTCAGACGGACTTTATATTCTGCAACATCTCCTAAGAAGTATATAGTAGAATGGAAAGACTTCAGTATTTGGCTCTGAATCCTGACTCTACCACTTGCTAGCTGTGTGATCTTGGGCAGGTCATTTTATATTTTCCAAGAGATAGTTCTCTCATCTATAACGTGGGAAGAATACAGCTTATGTGTAGACATAGTGCAAGGATGGAATGAGGTAATGTCCGTAACGTGCCTTGCATTAGAGTAATAAGTAAATGGTAGTTACTTAAGCTCAACTGGTGCTAGCAGTCTTTAATGTGATACAGGTCAACTACTCAGGCAATGCAGTATTTACCGACCACTTACTAGGAGTGAAGAGAAGTAATGTGATGAAGAGCCTGGTCTGGTCTATGTAAAACAAATAATGACCAGGACAAGATGTTATCCCCCAGCTGGAAGTGGCTGCTCTGTCACCTCCCACTCTCTCACAGGGTTCTCAGCACCTCCCCTTTTGGGTTAGAATTATTAAGTTAAGAGTTTTATCTTCTCCACCAGACTGCAATGTCTTTGAGGTTGGGGACCACGTTCTTCCATATTAAAAAAATCTGGGCTTATCAGGGAGTTCCCAAAGAAATCACACTGCCTCTCTACTTATCTTTTTCTTCCTCTTTGTACTTACTTGCAATCTCATCATTAAAATTTCATTTTTAAAGCCATATTTCCTTGCAAGGCATAGTTCTATAGTAATGGCTATCGTTGCTCAGAAGTCAATGTTTAATTTCCTAAAGGCTAGGGCACTGCTTTGGTTCACATGATCGACGAGATGGGGTATTTTGACACCACTGGTGCTGTCATGCTGATTAGCAAACTCAAGATAGGAATTACACTAAATTTTCCCTACTTTTATATCCAAATAGCTGTTTAAAAGGCAAGCCAAATGTTCTTTCTCTAGTAGAAAAACCTTCCCTTTTAGCTCTAGACCACTGAAGACTCTATTGCTTCCTCATCTTGCCCAGGTGGCCGGAATTCTTGTGTAACAGATGACCACTGACCAGTCCAGTGAACTCAACTCTATATCTAGATCAGGCTGAGTCTCAGCCCCCTTCAGAAAGAATGAGAGAATGTTTGAGCAATAAAATCCTGGAATTTTAACCTGGAATAGGTAGATGAGTCTATGGATATATGAATATATCCAACAAGGTAATGTATTGAAAAGAACTTGGGTTGTCTCACAAGAAAGAATGGATTCAGAGCAGGACCTTCAGGAGACCTCAGTAGCAGCATCTGTGAACCACCTCCCCAGGGGCTGCCATTATGTTAGCTCCACTCCATGACTCCAGTCACTGGTTTGATAAAACTTTAAGTTTCAAATTGTGGAAGAGAGACCAATTGGCTCTGCTTCACTCAGGGGTCTATCCTTCAACCAATCTGTCTCACTTAGTAAGATATAGTCTCTGACTGCCCTCACCTTTGTTAGGGGACATTCCTAGTGAAGGGAGATGTGTTGTGAACCGGGGAACCACCACCCTAGTTGGTGTCCAGTATAATGGGTGCTTCCCTCCTTGCCCCAAAGAGATCAGCAACAAGCAATACAAGGAAAAACTCTACTCAAGACTCTCTCTGAGGCAATCATTCTTTCATCTGGTAAAAAGTTACAAGATCAAAGGGGGAAAAAAATCACCAACCTGTAATTTTCCGGTATTTATGAAGCTATCTTTTTTACATGCTTACCTAGCATTTTAAGTTTTGTTATTTAACAGGCTAGAAATTCATGAGGCCAAGTATTTATTGCAATACGCAAATTTTATGCATCTAAACTGTGCAGCTGGGAATAAGCATTTTCTTAAAACATAGTGCATTCCTCAGGGGAAAGATTCTAAATCAGAAACTCCTAAGGATTCTTATCCAACAAAAAGAGTTCAGCACATTTACTGAGGACCTACTAAGTGTCAGGCTCTGGGCCGGGTTCCTGAGACACAGCAATGAGTGGCCACTCTCACACAAAAACACAAAAGTGTGTACCAGCTGCTGAATGAATATGTTGTTATTTTAAAAGTCAGCACTGTGGAGGGTAAGAGAGAGAGCTGTCCTTGTCAGGGTGCCAGGGCTTTGGAGGAAGGAGCAGCTACTCCACATGACAGTGGGGAGGGGTTTGGGTGCCAGTCTGCCTGGCACTATGAATTGAAAGGGTGGTGATAGAGGAGGGGAGGGATACTCATTTCAGCGTGAGCAGTGGTTGGCAAACTCATTAGTCAACAGAGCCAAATATCAACAGTACAGCGATTGAAATTTTTTTTGAGAGCCAAATTTTGGAAACTTAAACTTCTTCTAACGCCACTTCTTCAAAATAGATTCACCCAGGCCGTGGCATTTCATGAAGAGCCACACTCAAGGGGCCAAAGAGGCATGTGGCTTGGGAGCTGCAGTTTGCCAACCACGGAGCATGAGGCTCAGAAAATACTTTATAGTGGATGTTAGTTAGCTGGGCCAGCTTTCAGAAAAATATCCCAGGCAGAGGGAACGGAATGTCCATGAATAAAGAGGATAGGCTACATAAAATGTGAAGTGTTGTCATCTGATGAAACTTCGTAGAATACTGAATAGACAGTGTCTAAGCCTTTATGTAGCAACATGGGTAGATCTCAAAAAACAATGCTGTTTTAGAAAGGCAAGTGCAGTATATGTTTACATGTAATGTATAAGATTTTTGCTTATATTTATATTTGTAGATAGATATACATAGAGGTAGGTAATATAGACATCAACATAGAAGGCAAACACACCAAACTCATCAGAGTGATTACCTCAGGGAAGCGGAGAAGGGAGTGAGGATGGAGGTGAAGAGGTCTTCAGCTTTACTGTCATGTTCTTGAAAGGAGATATGTTTATGAGTTATGTAAGGATTAGAAATCTGTAAATTCAAGTGAAAATTGGTCAGTCAGTGCTATAGACAGATAGAGCTGGAGTCCAGGGGATACAAAGGGTGGGAGAGGCACTGCCAGCCGGGAATAGTGGAGGAAACACCATGAAGGAGGCAGTTCCAGCTGAAGACTGGGCCAGGTCTGGCCTTGCCAAAGAGTGGGAAGAGATGAAGCCATGGGGATAGGAAAATGCAAGATGGTTGAGGGAAGAACAATAGTTTGCCTGGAATGACTGTGTGAAGGTGAGCTTTGGGGGTCAGGGAGAAAAGTTGGATTAGGTCCTAGTTCCTGAGACACGGGTTGAGGGCTTTGGGAGCTTTGGAGCAAATGAGGAGCACAGTGGGGTGGGGAGTCACAGGCAGTCACAGGCAGGGCAGTAGGTGAGATTGTTAGTCCCAGGGCCCTTGAACAGGCCTGAACCAGGCAGCAGTTATAGGCAGACGGGGATGAAGAGGGAGGCCGCGCAGGAGCAGAATGCCAGGGATACAGTAGATGTAACCTTTGGCAGATCACACAGTTCAAGCCTAAACCCCTACCAGCCTCTTAGAAAAGTTCTCACCTCAGCCTTCAACACTGTGGGGCAAGCCGAGCTCTGACGAAGGCTGTGCTCCTTAAACTCCACTCTTGAGAAGAGCCTTAGTTTCCTTGGAAATTTCTCTATTAATTTAAACACCAAGGCTTTGTGCTAACACTAAGAGGAGATTATAATATTCCAGTGGGACTTCCTTTGCTTAACATGAAAATAAACCTGACAGAGGATTACAAAACTAAACACGGACTATTACAGGAAACACTAATTACCTCCCATTCTTTCTTCTCACTCACCAAAACAACTATTGAGACAAACCAAGAAGTGGAGAGGAGGGAGCAGAGGTGTAGGGGGTGTGGCCCTGCTAATCCCCGCTGCTTTGATAAGTCTGAAAGGAGATCCTTTGACATCTGAGGAGTGGGAGGTGACTTTCAAGGAGCGCTTTGCCTTAGGATACCTCAGGTAACTCCGATTTGCCTTTTGAATTCAACAGCTTTGGACTGAACATATAATTTTTCCTCTGTGAAGCCACGGTGGAACCCTTCCTTCTCCTGCCCTGGCTGCGGTAATTACCCCTCCTCTCGGCCTGGAGCCCCCTGCTCTGTCAGCGCACCTGGGC
>PVJN01026357.1:0-29109 GCA_004026805.1 Lasiurus borealis | reverse complement strand
AAATTGTTCTGGGGTAGGAATAAGATCTAAAACATGAGCACCCAGCAGAGAATAAAAACAAACATGTATCTCCATAATTTTCACTATTTATATACTCCCTTTATCCTCCCAAGCATCACAACATATGTAAGCCAAGTTGAAAATAGGTGGGCACAATTCAGCAAACCACATGCTGGACCCTCTAGTTACTCATTTTATTTCTTCAAGAGGAATATTTTATCTCTTAGTGGCTAGTAAGAGCAGGGAAGGTTATATAAATAGAACTATTTATATTGTGTCCTATTCTGGGCATGGCTTCTTTCACTTAGCCATAGGCACTTAAGATTCTTCCAAATTGTTAATGTGAATAGCATGGCATACTTTTCAATTCTGAGCATTATTTCTAAATATGGATGTACCATAGTTTGTTCCTCCATTCTCCTCTTGAGAGACATCTAGATCTGTCCAGTTTTGTTAATTACAGAGAGGCAATACATTTTTTCATGGGTCTTTGTGGTAAAATATGTTTTGAGTACATTTGGGTGCATATCTAAAAGTGAGATGGCTGGGTCACTAATAAGTGCATTATAAACGTCATAAAACTCCCAAGTTACATTCTAATACTTCTTAGCATTTGCCTTCCTACCAATAATGTATAAGATTTCTAGTTGTTATATTGTCAACATTTTGCATTGGCAGATATTTTTAACCACTACAACAGAACAGGTATCTACTAATATCTCATTGTAGTTTTAATTTGTATTTTGCAATGTCTAATGATGTTGTGCATCAGTTTATATGCTTACATGTTATCTGTGTATTCTTTTTGGTGAAGTGTTGTTCATATGTGATTGACTTTGTGTATGGACTTCATAACCCACTTATATATTCTCTCAAGATTGAGAGAAGAGCCAAGACTGGTTTGGCTCAGTGGATAGAGCATAGGCTTGCGGACTGAAAGGTCCCAGGTTCGATTCTGGTTGGAGGCATGTACCTTGCTTGTGGGCACATCTCAACTGTTGGGTGTGCTGGAGGCGGCTGATCGATGTCTCTCTCTCATCAGTGTTTCTGACTTTCTATCTCTCTCCCTTCCTCTCTGTAAAAAATCAATAAAATATATTTAAAAAAAAGATTGAGAGGAGAATGTTAAAATCTTTGAGTATAAATTATGTACTTGTCTGTGCTACTTTAAAATATATCAGTCTTTGTCTTATGTATTTTGTGCTCTGTTGTTAGGTATATACACATTCAGTGGCATATGACTTTTTTTTGGAAATTATCCCTCTATTATTACATATTACTGCTTTTATCTCTGATAATACTCCAGGTTCTGAAGTCTAATATGTGTGAAATTTATACAGCTATGCTGATTTTCTTTAGTTAGTTGTTTGCATGATATATCTCCCTCTATTTTTATACTTCCACCTGATATTTTTATGGTAATCTGAGTTTCTTGGGGAAAGAAATATAGTTGATCTTTACAGTTTACAAAACTGAAACTATTTTTCAAATCATACCTTGAATATACTTACATTTAATATTATTAACATGAAATATGGTTTCTTATTTTACTAGTTGTCTTCTTTTTATTCCATTCTATCTTTGCTCTGTTTTTTCTTTTCTTCTACTTCTTCTCTTTGGCTAACTGAATTTTTTTTTTTTTTTAACGCAAATTCTTCTCTTCTATTGTCTATTATTTAAGTCATTTTAAAACTTTAAATCATTCTCTTATTGTTTAATATATATTGTTAATTATTTTGAATCTATATTTAATAATATCATACTACTTCTTCAGTAGAATATGGACCTTATAACAGTGTATTTCCAATTCCACCTTTCATCCTTTTCTATTATTGTGACATAGTTTACTATTACATGCTATCCTATCTAATAAAAAATTAATATACAAATTGACTGTACCTCTCCTACACCCACAAGCCACACCTACCAGTCACGCCCACCAGCCAATCGAAGTGAGTATGTAAATTAACCCAACCAAGATGGCTATGGCCACAGAGAGAGCAGGAGGGAGGCTTGGGTTGCCCCTGGCAATGGAGGAAGCCAAACTTTCCATACACTCTGGCTATCCCTGGCCTCTGCTTAAAGCAACAAAGTTTCAATGGCTGTGTGAGTAGAAGGCTTGGCTCTGCTCCAGGATACAAAGTTTCAATTGTAGAAGATAAATAAATTTCAGATACCAGGGCCTCGGTATGGGTCGCTGGGTGTGTGTGGCTGGCCTGCAAAGCACCATAGGCCCCATGCCCAAGGGAATATCCACCCTGATCTGGAACACCCTTCAGGGAAAACCAGCTGGCCCCTACCTGTGTACCAGGCCTCAATCATATCTAATAAAAGAGTAATATGCAGATTGACCATCACTCCAATATACAACATGACTTTCCCCATGCAGTCAAAAGATCCTGTCCTCATGTGGACACAAGATGGCCATCACAAGATGGCCAGCAGGGTAGGGCAGTTGGGAGGGACCACGCCTGCAAGGGAGGGCAGTATGGGGTGATCAAGCCTGCTGGGAAGGGCAGTTAGGGGTGACCAAGCCATCAGAGAAAGGAAACTGAGGGTGACTGGGCCTGCAGGGAAGGGCAGTTGGTGGTGACTAGGCTGGCAAGGGGGGCAGTTAGGAGTGACCAGGCCCTCAGGGGAGGGCAGTTAAGGGCAAACAGGCTGGCAGGGGAGCAGTCAGGCATCAATCAAGCTGGCAGGGGAGTGGTTTGGGGGTGATCAGGTTGGCAGGCAGAAGCAGTTAGGGGCAATCAGGAAGGCAGGCAGGCAGGGGAGCAGTTGGGAACCAGTAGTCCTGGATTGTGAAAGGAATGTCTGACTGCCCGTTTAGGCCTGATTCTACCTGGATTGGGCCTAAATGGACAGTTGGACATCCTTTAAGGGGTCTCAGATTGGAGAGGGAGGAAGCTGGGCTGAAGGACACCCCTCACTACCCATGAATTTCATGCACTGGGTCTCAGTATGTATATATTTAAATAGATTGTTCTGTTTCTTTGTTTTTTTTTTCTTTAGGTGTAATATTTAAAGCAATTAAAATACATTTAACTTTACTTTCATATTTTCCTAACCCACTCACATTTCTCATTGACATGATATCCCTCTGAGTGCAGAAAGTTCTTCAACATTTGTTATAAATTAAACACTCTTCAAATGGATTCTGTCATTTTTGTGTTGGTCTGAGTAAGTCACTATTTTTCTTCCATCTGGAAGGTGCAGTCAATGCATACAGAATTCTGCATTGGCAGTTTTGTGGGATTTTTGTTTCTTCCAAAGCATGTGGTTTTCCACCTGTGTCCTTAGGAGACAGATTTGGTCCTTCTCCCCCTGAAAATTAAATCTGGCTCCACTGGAGAGATGAGCATCTGGATAGAGATGAAGTTCCCACAGGGCCTGTGTTTCCCCTCTGTTCCACCACACCATAAAAAAAAAACAAAACAACCTTTTGTCAGAATACTTTTCCATCTTCCTTGTGAGAATGTGGTATGGATTGCATGGAGAGAAACCCATAAGCACAAACATCCTACTTCCCTCCTCTTACTCTCCCACCCCCCCTCCTCCCACATCTTTGACCCATAGGAGTCTTATTCTCTTGATCCAATCCACAGTAAGCCTTCAGCAATTCCTTTAGAAGGTTAGCTTGATCTTGATCTTTTCCTTGACTTAATTAGTATGATTCTCAATTCTCTAAGCGGTTAAGGAAAACTATTAAATGTCCATTCATTCAGGTTTTTCTCTTTTTGTTTGCATATAAACAGAAAGAGCAAAACTCTTTCTAGCTTTATACATTACTAATCTGCTGTCCAAATATTCTTCAATCCTCTAGGATACTTTGAATATTGCTTTGAATTTAGCACATGTCTTAAACTACTTAAGTGGTTTTTATTCATCATCTGTTAAAACACATGCTTGAATAAATCATTTTACTAAAATAAGACATATTTTATTACACGAACCAAATTGTAATTCATAAAATGAAATAGCTTTCTTTGATAATAAACTAATTCTTATCAATCATTTTGGTCTGTGATTTAAAACAAGTCTGATTGATCCAAGCTCTTCTTTTGTTTTGTTTTTTGGAAGAGAGTGTCTTAGCTTGGGGCTGCTAAAAGGCAATGCCATAGACTGAATGCTAAAATAGTTGACAGGGTTATGGAGACTGGGAAGTTCAAGATCAAGGTGCTTAATGTTTTGGATCTTGGGGAAAGCTCTATTTCTAGCTTGTGGGTAGCCACCATTTCACTGTATACTCAGAGGACATTTCCTTTTTGCACCTAAGAGTGTGTGTATGTGTGTATGTATGTGTGTGTATACATGAAAGAGAAAGAGAGAGAGAGAGAGAGAGAGAGAGAGAGAGAGAGAGAGAGGCAGGTCACAAGTGGTGACTCTGGTCTCTTCCTTTTCATTTTCTTATATGTATACTAACTGCATCATGGGGACCCCATTCCTCATGACCTCATCCTATATAATAAAAGCCTAATATGAAAATATTCCCCTTGAGTGTGAGTTTGACTGTTTGCTATGATGTGCACTGACCACCAGGAGAAAGTGCAGAACATGGTGGGTGTCAGTTGATGTGGTGCTGGTAGCAGGAGGCAGTGGAGACACTATGGATGGCTGCAGAAGATCATGAAAGACAAAAGAGCAGATGGTAGAGCAGGTGAGTGCAAGTGAGGGCCCAATCGCCCCACTGATCACCCCACAAATGGCAAACAGCAGCAGCAAAGGGCAACGGTGCCACCGTCCACTCCTTGGCACTGAGGGAGCAGGGTGGGCCTGATTGCCCTGCTGAGGAAGCAGGGTAGGGTTCTGATTGCCCCATTGATTGCTCCACAGATGACATTTCCATGACAGAGAAAAGACAAATACTAATCACCCTATATAACAAAGAGCTAATATTAGTTTGTCTGAATAACAGAATGACCATTAGATGATGAAGCCAGGGATGTGAGGGCTGAAGCAGTCAGGGCTGCAAAGATGAGCTCCTTGCATGAATTTTGGGCCTCTTGTCCTATATAGTAAAGAGCTAATATGCTAATGGTCATAATGCCTTCATGCCTTAACGACCAATCATCAAGAGGCTGCATGCACATGCATGAGGAGTGGAGCCTCTGCATTGCTCTGGCGATGGGGCAGAAGCAGGGAGGTGCCCAGAGAAGGTGGGACCATCCCATGGCAGGGAAGGTTGGGGCGAGCCCCTCACCAGTCCTTTGCCACCCACTGCTTGTACTCAGCACACCCACTGCCCACTTTTAGGGGAAGGAGTGCAGCACACACTATGCCAGGAAGCGGCACTGGACACTCTGCAGCAGGTGCAAGGCTTTCACGCTTTCCTCTGGTGCCATGATGGGGCAGAGCTGCTGCATTGCTCTGGAGATGGGGTGGAAGCAAGGAGATGCCCAGAGGAGGCAGGACCAGCCCAAGGTGACTCATAGAACCAAAAGCAGGGCTTGAAGCAGCCAGAGAAGGTTGGAGGAGTCAGGGGCAGGGCCAGGCACTCTGGAGTTCTGGGTGAAGAGGTTAGAGGTATCAAGGCAGGGTGGTGGGCAGGTTGGTGGGGCGCACAGGTGGGTAGGGTCATGCAATTTTGCGTGCTGAGCCTCTAGTATATAATAAAGAGTTAATATACTAATTAGGCTGAACAGCAAAACAAGTGTCTGGACAACTTTCCAGATGAAGCTAGGGCTGTGAGGGCTGGCCAAGGCCGGTGGGTTGCAATGGCCAGACAAGACAGCCAGAACTGTGAGAGCCAAGCCCCTTGTACAAATTTCATGCATTGGGCCTCTAGTATTAAAATATTTCTTATTATTTTCCTTTAATTGTGTATGAATCTGTGTATCAGGCCACTAGTCTAAACATAATCACCTCCCAAATACCTCACCTTAGAGTACCATCAAAGAAGCGTAGGTCATCAAAAGATAAATTTGGGGGCGATACAAACATTCAGACTATAACAGATGCATTTCTGTGTATGTTCATAGACTTTCAAGTTGACTATTTAAAAGACTGAACACACTTACTTAAACTGAAAGAGGAAATAAGCCACTGTGAGTGGCTTCAGGACACAGGCATAGCAAACTCTAATGAGCAAAGTTACATAACATTACACTCCTCAAGGGAATCAAGGACTAAAGTACATAACTGACTAATAAAATTGTATCTATAAAAAATATATATTGGTAAACAATGGATACATACTAATTGCTATCTCTAAATCCTATTACAAATAGTGCTTTAACCAATGGGTTTATTCTCAACAAGATACATGTTGTAACTCTCCCCAGTCCTATAATTTTCTCTGTTACTTTCAACACCTCAGAAGCTATTTCCAAGTTGAAAGTTAGTTATCTGTTCATTTATCATAATTGGGAGCTAACTGGATTCTCATCCTTTTCATTTATATTTTATTTATTTATTATTTATTTATTTATTTATTTATTTATTTATTTATTTATTTATTTTATTGTATAAAATATTACAATAGTAGTACATGTCTCCTATTTTTCTCCATTGACCTTCCCTTGGTATATGGTCTTACCGCCAATCCCTGCCCCTGCCCGCCACTGTCTTGCGTCCATCGGTTATGCTTATATACATGCATACAAGTCCTTCGGTCGATCTTTTACATCCCTCCCCCAAACCTCCCCAGTCCTCCTGTTGTAGTTTGACAGTCTGTTTGATGCTTCTCTGACTCTATATCTATTTTTGCTTATCAGGTTATAATGTTCTTTATTATCCATAAATGAGTGAAATCATGTGATATTTTTCTTTAACCAACTAGCTTATTTCATTTAGCATACTGCTCTCCAGTTCCATCCATGCTGTTGCAAATGGTAAGAATTCCTTTTTTTCATTTTTGCTGGTTTTTTTTTCTAATAGGGTTATTGGATTTGGTTAAAATAGTATTAAAGTTGTTTTTATTACAGTAAAAATCTATATTAGTTAAATCAATAAATCACATGGGAATGAGTGGAGAACAATCAAAGGTATTCACAGCTCTGGAGTTTGTGTTAGTTCATAGAATCTCAAGTTGATAATGTTCCTTTATTTACAACTGCTCTAAATTATTTTCCAGTGAGATATGCTTTTATGTTTCCATTAAGAATAATACCCAATGAAATAAAAGGTAATCACCCTATGGTTTTTACATATGGATTATATCTGATCCACTCACTATAACCGATTTTAAACTATAAAGTATGACATGCACTCAGGAAGATACACAAATCACAATGAATTTTCACAAACTGTCCACTCTTCTGTCATCAAAACTCAGATTAAGACATAGAAAATGACTAGTATCCTAAAAGATCCCCTTTCATTCCCTAGACCTCAAAGGTAACTACTATCTTAATTTCAAGCAGCAAATATTTATTTTATTAATTTGAGCTTTACACATATAAAATTCAATAGTCTATGGGTCATTGGGAAATATAGTATGCTTTTAAAATATTGTCAATTTTCTTCTCTTATAATATTAGAGTAAAAGTATTTTACTCATTCATTTCTTAAAAGTTATCCTGAAATGGCCAGACCAAGAAGCATCATTATAAATTTTATTCTCAAAAACATTGGAAGGCATGTATCATAAAACATGGAAGCATTATAAATCACATCAAGAGTAGAGTGGGGAAATGCTTGGTGATAGTTTTAATACCAACAAATGTAGTACAATGTCAGTGAGCAAACTATTGGTAAATGCTTCAATATAAAAGAATCATACAGACATAATGATGAATGAAAGAAGCTAGACACAAAAATGTGGGTATGTGGTAAGCCTTTACTTAGATACAGCTCACAGGTAGACAAAACATTCAGTATTGATAGAAGTCAGATAATCGTAATCATGGTAGTAAACCCTAGAATGAAGCATTTGGGAGGCCTCTAGGATATTGCTTAAGGGATGTTTCTTAATTTTTCTAGTAGTTTTATGGGTAAAAATGTATATTACCTATATACATTCAATTAATATGAAAATATACTGATATACATTCAGGATGTATGGAAATTTCACTATATTTTAATACAAGATATTTGTTTTAAATAATGAAAGACACAAGAGCAGATGAGAAAGAGTATGACCAAGTTATTATAAAATATGTCAACTCCAATCAAAATTAATTATGAGATAGGACTGTTATTAATTTGGAATTATTTGTTGCAAAAAAAAATAAACTCAAAATATAGTGGTTGGAAGCAGACTGTTTTTCCCGCCACTGTAACATTCTCTGTGTGTGGCTCCACAGGACATTCCATTTCCCAGGTTGATGAGAACTCGGCCATTACCCACAAATGACATATCTCTAGGGTGAACAGCCCTGCTCTACCTGAATCCATTCTTCAAGTTACAGGAAGGGGAAATATCAAGTATGTGGCAACATTTCTGCTCAGCTACTAATGGATAAAATTAGTAATTTGGTCACATGTAACCTCAAAGAAGACTAGAAATGGTCCTTTCTAACTGGACATCGATGCGTGTCCGTGTAATCTGGAGCAGTTCAGGAGAGAAGAGATACTGGGTATCGATTAGCAATGCCTATTGCACTGTCCCACAATGTGACTGCATGTTGTCTCTGAATATAGTTATTACGGCAATGAGGCAATTAAAATCCCAGGTTTGTAGGATTATTTTGAGTATTAAATAAGAAGAAATATGCTGAAAGCTCAGCAGTGTGGAATATTTTGATTCAGTAACACTCTTATTTTATAAATAAAATAAAATGTATGGATAGATAAAATATTAATAAATTTAATCATGTTTAATCATTTATATGATGGATAATTATATTATTTAAAAGATCTATGTGATATTATGTTAAAATGTTATAAAGTAGTTATTTTCATAATAATATAACATTGGATATAAAAGAAAACAATTTTATTAATGAATATTTTGGTAAAGAAAATAAGCAATCTATTTCCTAGTATGCTGTGTCCACTCGTACCAGCCAGTAATGTATTTGGGAAGTTTACTTATTCTTAGCAATTGAAGCCCCTGTCTACCTCCGTCTCATCCCCTCCTTCTGGTCCCCCCACACTTCCAACCCCCCCGTCACTGCAGCCATCCCCCCAGGAATCTCTGGTAAGTGCAAGACAGACTGGTTGTCCACCTGCTTTCAGTATTGCCCTGAGTTACAGAAGCTTTAGAAGTCTGCTTTCAATCATGTGCTAAATTTTCATTTTCCTGTATTGCTTGACAAATACAGAAAATACGCTTTAAATAAATAGTTTCATAAGTGATCTGCAATGTTTTATTTTTATGGGAAAATACTGCTGTCTAGCTTAGAGGTACAGAACATAAAGATTCAACATTTATGAAACGCTGATGCAAGATGAGAAACTGTTGTTAAACTATCTGACATAAAATCAGCAACACAAATTCTCATGCCCATCTGTGTTCTCAAGGCAGATAAAAAGTTGCTAATAATCACTCTTTAGAAGGCAGCTCTGGGTTTCCAGTATCACACAAAGTTGATTTTTAAAAGAGATCTGGAAAGGGAGATTCCTTTTTGGGTGGATGCATTGGGGGAAAGAAAAGGGAAGAATACAGAATCAATAAAGATATAGTTTATGGCAATATTTAATGTAATTGAAAAGTTATATAAAACATTGTAAAAAATTTGAAGTGAATGAGTAACAGTATTTAATGTAAGACTCTGGCAAGGTATTAGGATGGAGAGTTCAGTCGCATTCCAATCTGAAATATATTAAGAGTCTAGATTGATTTTAACGTAGCTTAGTCATTTTCTAGAAAATTACAGTATGCTTTCATGTGGGATAAATGAACATAATCATGTGCAGGCATGAGAAGCCATAGAGAAGCAATTAAATGAATGGAGTATATCAGTAAGGCTGGGCAGCTTATTCTTAGAGAGTAGAAAACATTTTGATAAACCTCAATCTGACTCACGAACACTGTATCTCAATTCACTGGCTACTCACAAGGTATTTATAGTGTTCAGAAGTATGAACAATACCTAAAGGCAAGCCAATAAATACAATAAATAAAAACTACCTTTCATACTATCCCCTTTTTTTTAAAGATAAAGTTGGGTTTTTTTGTTTGTTTGTTTGTTTGTTTATTTTGTTTTTTTAAGTAGATGCAACTAGAAAGAAAATATAGGCAGATTCATGTTCTTAGGTCAGAATAGAATCATCTTATTTTTGGTGCTAGATATAATCCCTTAAATGAGTTAAATCCTTAGATAGATAAACAAATATACAAGAAAATTAGAGAGTTAGAATATTGGATAAAGGAACATATTTAATTTGAACTTTCAGTTATTTAATTACATTCTGTTGATAGAAATATATAAAGTAGGTATCTAAATAAGATTTCCCAATAAAGACTATTAGACTTCTAAAGACTTTTCACAATAATATGAAAAATGGAAAAGTTTAGTTTAATTACCTGCATTCAATCACATCAGATATACTAAGACAATTTAGTTTTGGGGTAATTTTCCTATATTTTGACATTTAAAATATTATAATTTATATGTAATGTTTATCAAATAGTAAATATATATTATACATATTTTATGTTTCCAAACATATGTACCTTTCTCCAATAAATCTAATGTTAACTAAACTAGTATTTTAATTAATACAATTTCCAAGGGCTTGTTGAATATACATGGCTTCATCAATATCATAGTTTAATAGACAAGATGATTTTTTATTCTGTCATGTTATACAAACACACAATTAGTACTCAAAGTATATAGTATTAAAGGGTATTGAATGAGAGAATGACAAAATCATATAAAGGCTCCTAGTTAATTAATTTGGTTATATCCTACAGAATGCATAGTATCTTGAAATCTTGGATAAAATGATACAAATTATGAACTTGATTATTATAAGGCTGGTGCCCAGGACATCATGGAAGCTAATATTGGAGGACACTCCTCCACAGTCCCCTTATTCTCCCGCACATCTCATAGGATTCAAGAACGTGACTATCTTTGTTTAGGCTATTTTCCAAAACTCTTTTTTCAGTGAGTACCCTTGAGGGATGAGATGACCTCCCCCACCAAAGAGCAGGCTCACATGTTCCTATCCAGCAGCGCAGCCACTGCCAGGTTCAATTTGGGCTCACCTGTATTTCCCAGGTGGTAACTGGGGTACAGGGAATTGATGTGGTCACCATGACCTTCTGGCAACTGCTTTCGTTGTAACAGTCTTTGATCTCTAGCCTATAAGTTTTGTGTCTTTTCCCAGCATCTATATAACCACTGTAATATTATTTGTTAACTTGCAGCAAGAGAAAATCTTGGACCCCTCTTAATTGTTGACAACTAGAAATAGATGTAAAACAATAGCTAACACTGCAATAAATTTAGCAAATATGATCAATTAATAAGATGCTGAATGAAAGGTAGAGGGAAGTTCTCATTGTGTAAGAGTGGGGATTCAGCTGAGACCAGTTTGGCTCAGTGGATAGAGCGTCGGCCTGCAGACTGAAAGGTCCCAGGTTCGATTCCGGATGGGGGCATGTACCTTGGTTGTGGGCACATTTCCACTGTGGGGCGTGCAGGAGGCAGCTGATCCATGTCTCTCTCTCATCGATGTTTCTGATTTTCTATCTCTCTCCCTTCCTCTCTGTAAAAAATTAATAAAATATATATTAAAAAAAAAAGAGTGGGGAATCAGGGATAATGGAAATGCTTAAGTCAGGAGGAACCTGTCTGAAAAATTAACAACTTTAGAAGTATATAATATTTTGCTTCACAGTGCAAAGAACCATTATTCATTTAAACCATTTCCTATATGAAAAATTTGTATTGGTGAATATAAATGAGCAGCAAAAAGGCTAAAGACTGTGAGAAATATATAAAATTCAGTGATAAGAAGCTTGGGATGAGAGCTCATCTGTGATCTAGTTAATATGCCTGGACAACCCAATCATTGATGATACATCTATGATTTTTCCTTGTCATCTATGAGAGATGTTGAAATGTAATATTAATTGTTTTCCTATGTCCTGATCAATGATTTTTTTAAATCTATAGTTCCTTTTTCTAGCCATCATTTAATTTCTCAATATGCAAAAATGACTTGTCTGCATTAGTCTCAAAAGACTTCATTTAGATGATACCAAAAAAAAACAAAAAACAACCTCTTAGTAATTGTTAGGTACTGAAGTACAATTCAGTATATCAGCACACCCCTCCATTTGTTGTCTAGGGTGTAGCCAGAAAATGGGCTATAGAGTGGCTTCCAGAATCTCCTAAAGAGGAAATTTTGAAGTAATCTATGTACCTTGGAGATTAGTGTCCCACCTGCTGCACATCTGAATCTCCATTAAATCTGGCAGGGGACCAATGCCACTAATGGCCAGTTAATTAAGGGCAGTGAGCAGTCCTTTAAGGAGAGTTGGAGTATGTGATGTCATTAGGCTGAAATGTAATTCCCAAACTTTATCTTTATTAAACCAGTCTTGTTTTTTCTGCCTGCTTCTGGTATGTGCAGTTTTAATTAATACTCAGCGTGTATTTTAGGACAAAGAACAAAGCTGAAAAATGCAATATCATCCAGGCAGCTGCATAAAGTAGGGTTATTTAAAATTGTGCTTATATATTTCTTGTCAATTTAAAACATAAACTAAGTAATTAAACTAGTGATGTCATAGGTTAGATGATAATGATATTTTCTACCCCAGATTTTGTTTGCAAATGCTCAGACTTTCCATGCACATGTCAGACACATCCTAAGTCTCTTCTCAGTTCTTTCAGTAAGGGTAGCTTAATGCACATAGTGAAGTTACTTCTCTAATAGGCATGCACATGAGTCTAACTTTATCATCCTACAAAAAAAATGTTCTGACTATAAAAGTTAAATTAGTGACTAAAACTGCAGAAAACCAAACATTGTCTCACTATGAACAGGAGACTAGAAGGCTGGTCAACCTTATTTGCTCTGAAAGGTCAGAGCTAATCACTCACTGTTTAGTTGAAAAATTGTTAGCTGAAGCAGCCTCTACCTGTTTGTTTCATGTTAATTTCTGTTTTGTTATTTCCTGCCTAAAGACTATAGGTATGTCCCAAAGCCTTAATAAAAGGGAGAAAAAAGCCAGAGCAAGTGGTAATCCTTTCCACTAGAGGAAGGCTCCCGCCTGGCCCCCCAATATCTCCAAATTAATATTTTCTAGTCTCTCTTATCGTTTGCGTGCGGCCTCCTCCAGAACCCGAACCCTGAACCGGGAACCCTGAACCACACGGGATATGGAAAGGGGCTCCCACATCTGGCACCCAACAGGGGACATGGAAAGAGGTGTCCACATCTAGTGCCTGATGGCAGGACGTCTGGAGGAGAAGGTATTTTTCGCTTAAGAGCAAAGGAAGGAAAATTCACCAAGGAAAATGGTGAGGGAAAATTCACCTAGGAAAAGGTGAGGGGAATTCACGGATTAACTGCAGAGTTGTGATCTGTAAGTAGGGTGGGAACGTCTTTTGAAGCCAGGCTAATGGGGAAGAATTAGGTTATAAATATAAAGTAAACTTTATTATAGACTTTTTGTTTGCATGCTTAAATAATGTGGTTTCTTGTTCAAATTAAAATCATAGTTTGTATTTGGAATCTGAAATCTGTAATAAGTGAAACTCCACTGCTGAAACCGCGCCTGGTTTGGAGAAATTCAAAGGTGGCAGGAGAGGGCAAGGCTCTCTGCTCTCCTGCAATGAGATTACTTAAGGTTTCGTTTAAAAATTATAGAAGAACTCGAAGGGAAATGCAAATCTTGGCCAAATTAGGTGCTAGTTATTACCTTGGAAAGCGAAAAAGAAAGAAAAAGTTTAAGATGTCTTTATCGTTTAAGCATGAAAAGAAATTCGGCCAGATCTGTTACTGATGCTTTCCCCTGAAGTAAGCAGGATGTGGGGGAAGGGAGAGACACTGTGGCAATCCGGTATGAAAGTCCACTCTCTCAGTATACTAAAGTCTCATTTCTCGCCATGAAAAAGGTTTAAAAATTTAGAGATGTGTCTGGAATTTTTGTACTCGTGAAGAGAGAAGCCCAGCTTAAAAAGAAATGCGTGCAATTGTCCACCTTTTTGGACATATTAGACAGGGTTTTAAGCTGGAATCTCTCCGCAAAAGCTGCAGAAAAAGAAAAACGCAGAACTGATCTTTATTTTTTAAGAAAAATGACATAAAGGAACCAAAAGGAGAAGATTTTGTGTTATTAATCAAGGTGTTCAGCTAAATGCAAATTAAATTGGGAGAAAATAAAATTTCTCTAATAATTAGCAATTCAAAATGTGTTGTTTATTGGTCTAATTAAAAAAGAATTCTGTGATTTCCAACTGAAAATCTTTAATATAAAAAAACAGTTTAAAGATAGAATTGATATCTTAAGATAATTATAAAAAGTATTGTAATCTTTAAATCATATATGAGTATATATATATATTTGGTGGCTTTTTCCATGTTAAAATTGTAAGACTTTAACAGAGATGATTCTTGGAAAGCTTCATGGGCCCGGAGTAATACAAGAAATTTGTTCTCTCTTCTTAAAGGAAATCTTTTTTTAAATTTAACCGATCCAATATACTTGAAATTGCATGGAAAACTTTATCAAATAAGAATTAATAACTATATTTTAAATGTTGTGAAGGTTTTGGCCCCTAAGAAGGACACAAGGTAGCACTCTAGGGAGAGAGCCTCTGAGAGATCGAATGTCTAGGTGTTCTAGATGTCAAAGAGGTAACCACTGGGCAAGACAGTGTAAATCAAAATTTCATAGAAATGGGCAGCCTCTAGATCAATGGCCGGGAAACGGCCAGAGGGGTGCCCTGCAGCCCTATTATTAATAGGGAAAACCTGCCCTGCAAGGCCCACAGTGGATCCCCTCATCTGAGCAACTCCAGGAAGCACAGGCCTGGATCTTAACAGCACTATAGCGGTCACTTTGACTCCCGATATTGCTCGGCAAGCTATTCCTAAAGGAATGTGGGGTCCTATGTCAAACAGTTATCAACTGTATGGTGATATTACCTGGGACATATGGGGGAGTATGTTTGACTTATATTCCTGACCTTTCATGGGTAAAAGCCCTTAGGTGTGCTGATTCCCCTGCCTCTTGTAGTCTCTAAGAAGGGCAAAATTAAGTAACTGAATATTTCTTAAAATTCCAACATTAGAATTTAAAATGACAAAAAGCCCGTAGCCACCTGTATTCTTAAGCTAAAGGTGGAGCAACATTTGTGGCTTGTGAATGAGACATAAACATTTACTAAATTTGCTTTGCTTTTTTAATTAGGATACCTACTTTAATCAATAAATTAGCCTTTTAAATAAAAATCAAGGTTTTCAGCTAAAAAAGCCAATGTCTTTGTAAGCAATTTGATTATTAAGTATTCTAATAAAGTAGCTAAAACCTTGTCTATACAAAAAGAAATTGACAGCCAGTTTAAATTTGAATTGCCATGGCCTAGAACAAAGAATATCCTTACGTGATATTATTCTACAATGTCATTATAATTTTTTGACAAATATCCCAAACAAACGTACAATCTAATTCTTTGAATATTTGGTAGCAATTTTAAAAATAACATGAAAGGAATTAAGGCAGTGAGGAGGCACTTGAGCATTTTATATTGACTTTTCTTGCTCTTTTTGCCAAGAGGGACCCTCCCACAACTGTCACCTGAGCTTTCTGTTCATGTTGAGGTTGAAGCCTCATGTTGGCTGGTACCATGAATCTGTCTCTCATCCAGTGGTGTGAGCTGGGCTCTCCCTGGAGAAGAAACCTGGGTTCCCCAAGATATGTGATCAGTGCTGGGACCCTTCCAGCAGGCGAGGGGATCCCAAGGCAGGTACTGGGCGTGGAGACCACAAGGGCATAGGCTACCAAGCAGGCAGAAATGAACCTCACATCAACCTGCTTGGCCTCAGAGGATAACTGATTAGCCAGTGACGGGTAAGATTCCTCAGCGGAGGTACAACCTAAGACAGGCACAGTTGCAGAGGGGCCATCAGGAGAGAACTTGGGGATCAACAGAGGTGAGACACAAACCCTCATTCCCCCAACATTGCAGGGGCTTGAACCTTTGCCCCTTCTGAGGGAGGTCTCCTGCCTCATGGCTGCTTCCCTTCCCACGCCCAGCTCAGTTCGGGACCCAGGTGACAAGACAGAGATTTGGCCCAGCTCAGTTCAGGACACAGGTGACAAAGATTTGGGGCGTGCTGTTCAGATCAGAGACTTGTCCCACAGCTGCCCTATATTCTAAATCCAGCCTAACACCAAGAATGTTCAGGGCCTACTCAAGAATGCAAATAATCCTTTCCACTAATATTTACAGGATAAAATTAAGATTGTTGTTAGAATATTAAATTTGACAATAAAGTAGTAGTTAAGTTTTCAAATTAATTTAATTGGCTAATTGAAATAAGTGAATATTCAAGAAAAATTAATTGAACTGGAAAAAAGTTGCTCCTAAAGTATTAACTAAAATGTCTATTGGTAGTTCATCACATGAAAAAATTGCTTAACATGCAATAAACATAAAGCAATCATATTTTTGTACAAAAAAATTGAATTTTAAAGTCATCCCACTCTTAGGAATTTATCCTAAGAAATTGCAAACACCAATCAGAAACGATTTATGCACCCCTATGTTCATAGCAGCACAATTTACAATAGCTACAATTTGGAAACAGCTTAGGTGCCCGTCAGCAGATGAGTGGATCATAAAACTGTGGTACATCTACACAATGGAATTCTATGCTGCCATTAAAAAGAAGGAATTCTTACCATTTGCAGCTACCTGGATGGAACTGGAGAGCCTTATGCTTAGTGAAATAAGCCAGTCAATGAAGGAGAAGCATCACATGATCTCACTCATTGGTGGATAATAAAGAACATTATAAACTGGTGAACAAAAGGATAGATATAGAGGCAGTAAAGCTTCAAACAGACTGTGAAACTACAGCAGGAAGATTAAAGTTAGGTGAGGTAGATAAGAGATCAAAGGACTTGTATGCATGCATAAAAGCATAACCAATGAACATAGACACTGGGGGGTTGGGGTATGCCTGGGAGGGAGGGGGACAATGGGGAGATATGTATAAAAATTAATAAAAATTAAAAAATAATAATAATAGTAAAAAAGATCCTTTGAACTCCAAAAACCTATATTCTTCCCACTGCATGTGATGCATGGAGGTGGTGGTACATGTGATGTGTGTTTCAGTGCTAGACATTATTAGGTACTGCACATAGTAAGTACCCAGAAGTACTTTTGTTCAGTGAATTTAAAATGTTTGAATAATTGAAACTTCATGGGACAAGGAATTTATCTTTCCACTCTGTCTGAGCAAATGATTTATTAGGTAAAGTGATTATATTTTTATCCTCAAGGACGTGGTATTAAATGGAAACAAGGATTTTTATTTCTTTCTCTCTTGAAATTCAAAATAAAAGAACGAGTCTTGCTGATACCTAAAATAAATAAATAAATAAATAAATAAATAAATAAATAAATAAAGTCATCAAGACTGCATTATAAAAATCTTCCAAAAAAGCCTCCTAATAATTAAATAAAAAAGGGGGGATAGTATAGTAATATTATGTAAGGAAAAGTATCCTGTAAGCAAATTAGATCTAGAAAAAAAATTTTTTTAACTTAACAGCAAGACACCCATGAAAAACATACGTAATATTAAAATAAGCCAAAAGAAAATCATTTGGGCAAAAATAAAAAGGATCCAAAGTCAAATTTATAGAAAAAAATCCCTTTACTAACTTTTGGTCGAAAATGTTTGTATATTTTCAGAAAAACAGCTCCAAGACCATGTGAATTCCTTCAACAGAGAATGCTTCAGCTATGAAGACAAGAGGAGAAATGGTCCAGAGATGGAAGATGCTGACAACACCTTGCCATCCTAGCAGTCAGCAGCTGTGCATCAATTCAGGTTGCCCAGGAATCAAACAGAGAGGGTAGGACCTACATTGCCACCATTTGTCCACCATCCAGAACTGAAATATCATTGCTAACATGTACACTCAAAAAACTGTTAGACATTGAAACTGGGACTCAAAGGACTGTTGGCCCAGAAAGAAACTTACTACAGACTTATTCATTTACCTCTTAGCATAGCCATTGTTGCTTGTCCTATTTTTTGTTCTTAGTATTTATTTCTAGTCTGCAGATGCAAGCTTTTTTAGAGGAAAGAAAACAGGAGATGTGGGAAACCAAGCATTGTCTCACTATGAACATACCAGAAGGCTGGTCAACCTTAAATGCTCTGAAAGGTCAGAGCTAATCACTCACTGTTTAGTTGAAACATTGTTAGATGAAGCAGCCTCCACTTGTTTGTTTCATGTTAATTTCTGTTTTGTTATTTCCTGCGTAAAGGCTATGGGTATGTCCCAAAGCCTTAATGAAAGGAGAAAAAGGCCAGAGCAAGGGGTAGTCCTTTCCACAGAGGAAGGCTCCTGCCCCCCAATATCGCCAAATTAATATTTTCTAGTCTCTCTTTTCGTTTGCGTGTGGCCTCCTCCAGAGCCCGAACCCTGAAGGGGGAACCCTGAACCACGCGGGATGTGGAAAGGGGCTCCCATATAAAACCATAAAAGTGCAGATGTTAGGAAGATTCTAGAAGTGGATGCATATGTACGGGATCTGAAAACAAAGGTCATGCATTTTCATTTGTGTATCAGCTCAACACACAGAAAAAATGATGGGGCATAGTGAGAAGAAATTAAAGGTATTGTTAATACTATGTCTCAATAAACTTGATCTCGATTTTCTTCCCAGGTATATTTACATGACTTGAGGTTCAAATAAAGAGGAAAAGAGAAAGGATGTTTATGATTTGAATATAATATTTTAAAAGGTCTAGACATTTCTATATAAGTGATAAAGTTAAGAGGAATCATGAATGTTATCTTTGAAGTATTCAGGTGTGCTTACATGACTTGAGGTTCAAAGAGAGAGAAAAAGAAAAAGTATGTTTATGATTTGAATACAATATTTTAAAGAGTCTAGACATTTCCTATTTAAGTGATAAAGTTAAAAGGAACTGTGAATGTTATGCTTGAAGTATCGATAAATACCACCTAATCCTCTTTTTGAAGGATAATTAATTTGTGTTATTGATTGCATTAAGTATTTTCTTTTAAAAGTTCTATCAGAAAGATAATAATAGCACACAATTAAAGTAGCCCAAAGGAAGACATGAAATATAGGTTTGTTTGCATTATTCCTCATATTTTAATTTTAAGGGAAGTCCCCAACACAGTATCCTGCTTGTTGAGAGCTTTGTGAACATCAGAAAATTCTAAATATTCTGAAACAAACTTCCTAGAAAGTTGGCTTCTGCCAGAATGTGGATCTGTTCTCCCAACTCTACTCTGGGCTGAGTAAGGAAAAGGATTATATTAAATTGGGGAATGGATTAAAATATACCTTTAAGTATATACAGCAGATACTTGCTCTAGCTGGTGTATGCATTTGTTATTTTCTCAAACTTAAACTTCTATAGTTCTCTTTGGATTTTAGATTCTGTGGTGATGGGAAAGTTAGCTGTACAAGTCAGTTTTTCATGGAATTGGGACTGAAAATATACTCCCCAATGGAATAACACTATAATAATAAAATAACAAATGACACAATGAAATAACAAAGCAAGATCCATGCTCAAAATTATCTCACTGTTTTAGGTCCTTCAAGATGTAGATCCTAAGACATAATACAAAGTAGAAGAGATTTTTTTTGTGGTGAACAAGTTGGAAAGAGAAAAAAAAGTGAGAAGGGGCTGGGTGATAAGGAAGAAAGGTTTCAGACTACAATAGCATTCTGAGCCTCAAGTAGGATGGTGGGAGAGAAGGAAAGTTACTTTAATAGAACAGCAGGATGTCACTACTACATGACTGAGCCAAACTTGCCCATGACAGGGGTCCCTCATACTGAGGAAGAAGTCACCTTAGCAGCTCTGTCCTGACTTCCTGGCTGAGTAGTCTGCAGAAAGTAGAGCCTTGGTACTAATATGGTGGTGGGTTCCAAGCAAAGCACCTGGAGTTGTATCTCAATTATGCTGCATGGAGCAGAATCTGCATGCTACATTTCTCCACAGAGGGAGCAGCACCCAATGGTGGGACACTTAGAAGCAGGAGGTTAAAGGGACATACTTATTAGAGTCTCCATCTTTGAAACTGACCTTGGATCCACAACTGGTACTCATCCTTTCTTTCCTCCAATATTTATTCACAAATTTCCCTTCCCCTTAGCTATTGAATAGTGACACTAACTTCCACTCTCCCAGCTAAAATGCAGTCTTTGATGTTCTTTTATTATCTTGACCTGAGTACAATTCTGGAGGTTCCTCACACTGATGGGTTTTACCCACAGGACAGGAGACCAAAATGGGATTATTGCAACTGCTAAATATATCAGTCCCAAATATATGCTTGGGTACTGAAGAAATGGTCAAAGAGTAGCTCTGTGGACATGTGAAAAAAACTGTGAGCCACATTCTAGTGAGGATTCAACCTGAACACATTTAAATGGGGTGATTATATTGACACATTGGCCCTCCATCAATCAATGCCAATGCTTTATCACAGGAACCACATTTCTTCATTTTCTCCTAAGTTAAATGAAAGATCATTTTATTTATTTATAATTTGTAATTGATTTCAGAGAGGAAGGGAAAGGGAAAGAGAGATATAAATGTCAGTGATGAGAGAGAATCATTGATCAGCTGCCTGAGCCCACAACCCAGGCCATGTGCCCTTGATTGGAATCAAACCAGAGACCCTTCAGTTCACAGGCTGATGCTCTGTCCACTGAGCCAAACAAGCTCGGGCTGATAGACCATTTAAAAACTAAATTGTAATATGTTTAAACTTACTGATTCTATTCATATAAAATTTGCATCACAGTGAAAATATCACATTCTCTCATGTCAAGGCTGCTTACTATAATCTATGTTTCAATCTCAGATGATCAACTCTTTTTTATAAATCATTTGACAGGTTTAAAGCAGCAGTGTTCTCAAATTTGGTGATGGCAGTAGCCATGGCAACCACAGACCTCAAAGGCTACCTCTGTGGAAAGTCCAGCTGTTAGAACTTGGAAGCACACCACTGTCGGTCTCTCCCACTGACACCTGCTGTGGTGAGAAAGGCATCAAATGTAGTCTCCAGTGGAGAGAAGATTGGAGGCACTGCCTATGTTCCTGCAGATACAGAGACCTAGGAACTTTGTTTTGAGACATAAGCCTAGCATTGAGCAGATTTTTTTATGGTAAATGGAAAGACTCAAACCTAGATTACATATAAGTAAAGCATACATAAAACATAATGGAGATGGGAATGTCTAAGAATGAAAAGGAGATGATGAATGAAACGATTCAGAACACTGCCTAGATCAAGAAGATAATTTTAATGATTTTCTGAATGTCTCTAAATGTACAATTTTACATTTCTCTATAATAAAAATTTAACTAAGTTTTAATCAGGATAACATTACAAACAGTAAAACTATCCAATCTGAGTGTGAAGCTTGGTGAGTTATGACAAATATAAGAAAGATTACCGCCATGACAACTGAGATCCAAAACATTTTGATAATTCTAAAACTTCACTCCTGCCTTTCACAGTCACCCCACATCCCAGGATCTGGCAAACACTGATCTATTATCTGTAGCTACAAGTTTACATTGAATATTTCACATATATAAAATATTCTTGAGATTAATCCATTTTGTTTCATATATCAATATGTAGTTAATTCCATTTTACAGCTCGCTGCATATTCCTTTAATATCATATGTGCTGATGTGTTTATCCCTTTGTAAATTGGTGGATATTTGGATTGTTTCTAGTTCTGGCTATTATGAAAAAGCTGTTACTAGTATTCCTTTACAGACCTCTGTATGGGCATATTTTACATTTCTCGTGGGTTAATATCCAAGGATATTCAGAGTGACTGTACCATTCCATTCTCATCAAAGATATGAGAGAGTTCCAGTCACTCTGCATGATTTCAAGCATTTGGTATTGTCAGTTTTTTGTTTGTTTGATTTTAGTTATGTTAGTGGCTATGGAGTGGCATCTTATAGTGATTTTAATATGAGTTTTCTTAATGAATACTGACGTAAATCATCTTGCTTATTTGCTATCTAAATTCCTTTGGTTATGCATCTGCTCAAATATTTTAACTTTTTTTTAGTTCTTTACATATTATTGGCACAAATATTTTTTTTCAGATGTGTGTTAATAGGTATTTTCTCATATTGTATGGATTATCTTTTTACATATATTTTCAGTATCATAAGACACTGAAAAGTAAATAAAATTTTAATTCTGATGAATCCAATTACCCATTTTTAGGGGCTCTTTATATGTGATATAAAAGATTTGCCTAACCTTAGTTCACAAATATTTATATTTTAAATATGTTTTACTGACTTCAGAGAAGAAGGAAGAGGGAGAGAGAGAGAGATAGAAACATCAATGATGAGAGATAATCATTAATCGGCTGCCTCCTGCATAGCCCCTACTGGGGTTTGAGCCCAATACAGGCATGTGCCCTGACCTAGAATCGAACCATGACCTCCTGGTACATAGTTTTGATGCTCAACCATTGAACCAGGCCAACCAGACCAAAGATTTATTATCTATGTTTTCCTATAAAATATTTATCACATTTGGTTTTGATTTTCTTCTATGACCATTTCAAGTTGATTTTTTAATAATATAAAGTATAAATTGAATTGTATTTATTTGTATATGACAGTCTATCTGTTCTAGTATATGTTATTGAAAATATATCTCTGTCATCAAATTACCTTCTTTGAAAAATAATTAACTCCATTATGGGGATCTATTTTTGTCTTCTGTTTATTTTCTATTTGTCAATATAACTATCCTTATCCAAATATCAAAATAGTGATTTCTTTTACTTCATTCCACTCTTGAAACTAATTAGTGTAAAACATCCATATTTTTTGTTATTTAGATTTTTTTTGCATTTCCATAAAAATTATAAAATATATTTGAAAATTTCTAAAAACACCTTTAATATTGATGACATTGAATCTATAGATCATTTGAGATAATTGATGTCTTAAGAATATCATGCCTTGAATATTTTAACATTGTATACTTCTCCATTAATTTAGGTCTTATTAAATATATTTTATTATATTATTTTAAATTTTAAGAGTACATATATTTTATACATTTTTGTATATTTATCCCTAAGTACTTCATGTTTCTGGCTTGATTGTAAATGGTACTGCATTCCCTTTGTAAATTTTAATTGTCAGTTGCTTACTACCAGTATATAAAAATATGAAATTTTCTTATGAATTTTATATCCTAAAATGTTGGTAAACCCATATACCACTTATATTCACTCTTTTTTTTACATTATTGGCTATGTTCTATCTAAACCTATATGATAGCAAAAAATAAAAACAATCTTTAGTCTTTTAATTTTTCAATATATATTTGTTCATTTTTAGAATTCTCCTGCAATGTTTAACTGCCCCGATCCTTCACTATGGTATTGTTAGAAATGATGTGAGCAAATAGTTTTAGCTTGTTATTAATCTTAGAAAGAAAATATTCAACCTTGCACCATTAAATACAATATTAGCTGCTAATCCTTCTTTGGGCATATATGTTATCGGATTGAGGCAGTCCCTATCTCAGTTGCTAACATGTGTTCATTAAATTGTGAGTGGGATATTTATACTTATCTCAAACACTCTTTATCTGTATTATGAATGATAACTTCTCCTATATTGCTTTACCCAGCTTGACTTATTCCTCTGTATTTTCTGTAACTAATTTAAGCTTTTCCTCACATTGCATTTTTCTATTTTTAAATTATTAATGTAATAAGGTTATTTTTGAACCTACTGTATTTCTTTAGGTTTGTAACCTTTCTTTTTATGTCATAGTGCAGTATGAATAATGTATTTTTATGTCTCAATTTATTGAGACCATGTTGTTTTACAGCTTAAAGAATTTATGGCAAATTTTCTCTTCTTTAATTTTTTCAGAGTAGGGAATTAACATACAGTTGTATTTATTATCCTGATGGTAAAATTACAGCTACCTACCTAATGATGCATTAAAAATTGTACATTACAAACAAAAATAAAGTCTATATTTAGAAATATTTAGGTATTTGCAGTCATAGAGACTGGGTAAAAGTCAAATATGATGGAACTGAAAATGTAGGATAACAAAGGTCTTTGTACAATCATCTGTATCCCTTATTTTCATGGAGTTACTTTACATGTTTTTTATGTAAGCTGTATTTTTTGTTTCACATGTTTCTTCTATTCTTCATTTACATTTTCAAATGTGTATAGTATCAAATAAATATGTTTCTTTTCTCATGTTACTTTAGAATATAAAGAAGTTTATCTTCTTTAATCCTGCATTTTCCTATTTATAAAAACTATATTTTCATGAAGAAAATATAACATAATGAATAGAAAATATTCTTAAAACAATGGATTTACTGCCGCTTCATAAAGAGAATAAATTAATTCATACTTCCAGTCCTCACTTATCTTTATACACCTCTAAATCTCCTCCACAGTTGAGTTTACCTGATTTAATTGGTATAAAGCACAAAGAAAACAATTTTGAAGACTTTGGGGGCCAGTTACTTGTATTTTCTACATTAATTTTCTTCTAACCAGAGAAGAGCAAAGAGCAAAGTGAAATGTACAATAAAAATAAAAATTATTTTAAAAAATATCTCCATAAAAACCTTAAAATTGTTCTCTGGAGTCCATTTTAGGATTGCAAAGTATGTGTTTAAGGCAGAACTTTCTTTTCTATCTTAAAAACAAAATTTTAATTTAAAAAGTTCAGGCAACCACCAACAGACAAATAACAAGTAAGCCCAAAGGGGAAGATTGCGTAATTACAAGAGCTCACAGCCTGAGATATTTCTACACTCTGCTACTCAGTTCCCTGGAGTATTTTTCACACCTGCTAACCCAAATAAATGTCCATATTATGTGATTTTTCCTATGTCGCTTTCACACTCAATCCAGCCTTGTTTAGAAATATCTTCTTTCTGATGTGGTATTCCCCTTAAACCTAACACTCCCTCAACACAGGCAAGCATGATGTCAAATTATCAAGTAATTTTGTAAACCTTTTCACAAACTTTCCATTTCTTTAGTAGCAGTTTTTTGTTGTTGTTGCTATTGTTTTAAATATGATCAATTTGGAAACCTTTTATGTCCTCTACTCTCTCCTTGTATTGTCCTTTTTCTTTTTCCTTTCTACCATTTCAAACTCCATCTCATGTTTATTACAGAAATGTTGGTCGGATTATGACTCTGCTAATTAAGAAACATTAAAATGAAACTGTTAGCATTTCATATTGATTCAATATGAAGAAACAGCAACTTTTAAAGTTGTGCTTAAAAGTCACTGGAACACTTTCCAATATGAGTTGATTTATTGTTTCTCCCATGATATGCAATTGGAGTTGTGTTATTTAATACAGAATTTTAGCCATCTTGAACACAGAAAAAGTTGTCAGTAGTTAATGCATATATGTTCATCAATATGGTTATAATTACATTTTAATTATATTATATATAAACTGCTTTTTTACCCACTCTAACTATATCCAATTGAGATAGGTAGGAAAGAAATATCCTATCATGAGTTACTGACCTGCAGATCATCCCTGATTATGGAACTATATGCAAGGGATTAAGAAGATGAAGTGAGGTCCAAGTTATACTAGTAAGTATCAAGATAGTCTCTGGTGGACATAAACTTTATCCACTCTATTATCAACTTAGCACATATTTTACTTTTTTTAAATATATTTTCATTGATTTTTTTACAGAGAGGAAAGGAGAGGGATAGAGAGTTAGAAACATCGATTAGAGAGAGAGACATCATCGATTAGAGAGAGAGACATCAATCAGCTACCTCTTGCATGCCCCCTACTGGGGATGTGCCCACAACCAAGGTACACGCCCTTAAACGGAATTGAAACTGGGACCTTTCAGTCTGCAGACCAACGCTCTATCCACTGAGCCAAAATGGTTTCGGCTATTTTACTTTTTTAAATATGTTTTTATTGATTATTTTTTAGGGAGAGAGAGAGAAACACTGGTGAAAAAGAAACATTGATTGGCTGCCTCCTGAATGCCCCCTACTGGGGATCCAGCCAGTAACCTGGGCATGTGCCCTGACCTGGAATCAAGCTGGCAAACTCTGCATGCCTGGGACCATGCTCAACCAACTGGTCAGATTAATTACTTCTTAATGAAGCTATACTTTGAGAGTGAATTCCCTAGAAATGAACAAATTATTCAGCCTGGATTCCTAATCCTAAATAAGAAATTCATTGCTTCTCTAAATCAATAGGAGGTTTATAGAAAGGATGCATAGAAGAGACAAAGTATACTTACATGAAACTAAGACATGAAAGTAATTACATCTATAGATTCATTTGTTGTCGCCATTGAACCTTGGACTTTGGAAGGACAGTCTATAATTCTTATGTCTTTGAACTTATTAAAGAAAGCTTGATAGTAATAAGATCTTTAATTTGTATCTCATTAGACAATCTCAAATCAGAAAGATCTAACTTTCTGATGTGCTCCTTCAGAAACATTTATTTTCTTCGTTTCTCCCTTACTAGAATATTGATATTAATTCATATATGATCTTGTTCTACCTTATTTGAAGTATTTAAATTAATATATTACAACATTGCTAGCATCTTAAAATGTTCTGTTTTCTCAATATTTGATGGCATGTTACTTATCATTACAGAGCTATCTATCTCCATCACTTGCATTGTATGACTCTTCTGTCACACAAAGTTGATGTGGAGGAAAAATAGAAATAGCAGCTAATGATGTTGAACATCTTTTCAAGTGCTTATTTGGCATTTGTATGTCCTCTTTGTTTAAATGCCTCATGTCTTTGGCTCATTTGATAATTTCACTGTTTTTTTTTTTACATTTAATTTTGAATTCTTTATATTTTCTAGATAGTAGCCAGGCTGTTGGCTATGTGGATTCACATGTTTTCTTGCCCTAACTGGTTTGGCATCGGCCTGTGGACTCAAGGGTACCAGGTTCAATTTGGGTCAAGGGCATGCATTTACTTTGGTTGTGGGCACATAACCAGTAGGTAGTGTGCAGGGGCACATACCTAGTAGGGAGTATACAGGAAGCGGCTGATCGATGTTTATCTCTAATTGATGTTTCTAACTCTCTATCCTTTTCCTTCCTCTATGTAAAAAAAATCAATAAAATATATTTTTTAAAAATGGTTTCTCTGACTCTGTAGCTTTTATTTTCATCTTTTTAAAAAGGTCATCACTGAGCAATTTAAAAAAAATGTTAATAACATCCAATATATATGCTGTTTCTTTTATAAATCCTACTTTTATTGTCAAGTCTAAGAACTTCTTGCCTATCCCTAGATTCAATGATTGACTCTTTTTTTCCCTAAAGGTTATATATTTAAATCTATGATCCATTTGTGTTAATTTTTGTATAAGATGTACAACTTAGGTTGAAATTTGTTATTTTGCTATGGATATTCATTTTTCCAGTAGTTTGTTAAGAAGGCTGTGTTTTCTCCATTAAATTGCTTTTGCAACTTTGTAAAAAAAATCAATTGGGCATATTTTTGTGGTTCTATTTCTGAGTTCTTATTCTGCTGCATTTGCATTGATCTATGTGTCTATCCCTTCTGGAAATTCTTTCAATTACTTTGGCTAAATCATAAAGCTGGAAATCAGGTACACTGATTCCTCTCACTTAATTTTTTTTCTTCAAAGTTATATTAGCTGTTCTAGTTACTTTGACACTATGTATGCATTTTAGCAAAATCTTACTTTAAAAATCTTTCTGGATGAGTAGGCTTTTAATAAAATATTTTAGAATATTATTTGATGAACTTGACAGTTTTGAAGAGAACTCGTTAAGTATTGGGTAGGATGCCCTTCAGTATTGTCCTGATGATTTTTTATAATTAGGTAGGAGACATAGAGTTTTGGGAGAAGGATCCAGAGGTTGTCATTTTCATCACTTCATATCAAAAGCACATCTGATCAATATGAATTATCATAAAATATTGTTTTGTTTAAACTCATGGTTTTGGATTAGACTAATCAGTATTTTTCCCCAGAATTTATAAACCATCGTGATCCTAATTAATTTTTTTTTAGCCTTAGATTTGGCTTTCACATCTGAAAAATGGGGAGAAACAGTACCTACCTCATGCAGTTATTATGAAGGTTAAAAAGATATTTTAGCTGTGTAAATGTTTGCTATATTGATTGATAATTATGCCAAATAAGTTATCCCAATCTTCCTACTCATTTCAGGATTCAGTATCAGATTTTGACAGTGGACCCATTTACTCTAAGTATTGAACAAAGAATTATACTTTTCTTTTTTTCCTTGACATGAAGTTATTGGGTTAATGACAGAGTAATACTGTAAAATAGCCAAAAAAATTCAATCATTTTCTACTTTTAGATACTTATATTTGGACCAGAGAGTTTATATGACATGTGGATGTGACATTATTACAGAATCTGAACTATATTGCAGGGTGTCTAGCTCTGTTTCAGAAATATTTCTTTCTGCTGAATGTTTTAATTATTTTTGGTCTGTCTGTATTAATCATCTCCATTGAAATCATATACTGACCTTCTCAGTCATGATGTAATTAATTTTGAGTTCTGGAGAATCATTCTTACCAGATTTAGGATTCACTTGTCTTTTTTGGTGTGATAAAGATATCCCAGTGGGTTCTCTGTTCCATTTTTGCCACAGTGTCACCAGTGTTTCACAACTTACTCACCCAAAATTTGTCAGGCAGGCCTCTTTGTGTTTTACTTGAACTTAAAGTGATGAACCTGCAGGTACCTAAAAGCAGGAAGACAGGTCTCAATATGTATATACCAGCTATTGTGTATTGATGGACAAGGAGAGACTGCATGATGACTTCTTTGGCATATACTGTTTGAAGTCATATTCACATTCATGCCAACAGCTTCCTTTCAAAGTTAATGCACTCAAGTGGATGCCAGCAAAATAAATGCCATGAAAACTGTCATAAATCTTATAATAGTCAATAAGATTTTT
>PVJN01026356.1:0-29110 GCA_004026805.1 Lasiurus borealis | reverse complement strand
TTCTTTCTAGGTCTGTGAAATATGTCGTTGGTATTTTAATTGGTAGTGCGTTGAATCTGTAGATTGCTTTGGGTAGTATGGACATTTTAATGATGTTGATTCTCCCAATCCATGAGCATGGTATGCTCTTCCATCTGTTAACATCTTCCTCTATCTCTTTTTTCAGTGTCCTGTAGTTTTCTGCATATAGGTCTTTTACCTCTTTAGTTAGGTTTATTCCTAGCTATCTTAATTTTTTTGATGCGATGGTAAATGGGATTGCTTTTTTAGTTTCTCTTTCTGTAATTTCACTTAGTGTATAGAAATGCCACAGACTTCTTAGCATTAATTTTGTATCCTGCTACATTGCCGAATTCATTAATTAAGTCAATTACTTTTGGAATGGAGTCCTTTGGGTTTTTTATGTACAATATCATGTCATCTGCAAATAAGGACAGCTTTACTTCTTCTTTTCCAATTTGGATGGCTTTTATTTCTTCTTCTTGTCTAATTGCAATGGCTAATACTTCCAGTACTATGTCGAACAGGAGAGGTGAGAGTGGGCATTCCTGACTTATTCCTGTTCTTAGGGGAAATGGTTTTAGTATTTGCCCATTGAATATGATGTTAGCTGTGGGTTTATCATATATGGCTTTTATGATGCTGAAGTATGATCATTCTATTCCCACTTTGCTGAGAGTTTTTATCAAGAAAGTGTGTTGGGCTGAAACCGGTTTGGCTCAGTAGATAGAGCGTCGGCCTGCGGACTGAAAGGTCCCAGGTCATGGGCATGTATCCTAGTTGTGGGCACATCCCCAGTAGGGGGCGTGCAGGAGGCGGCTGATTGAACTCTCTCTTTCATTGATGTTTCTAACTCTCTATTCCTCTCCCTTCCTCTCTGTAAAAATTCAATAAAATATATTTAAAAAAGAAAAGAAAGGGTGTTGGATATTGTCAAATGCTTTTTCTGCATCAATTAATATGACTATGGAATTTTTATCTCTAAATTTGTTTATGAGATGTATCACATTTATTGATTTGTGGATATTGTGCCATCCCTGAATTCCTGGGATGAGTCCTGCTTGGTCATGGTTTATGATCTTTCTGATGTATTTCTGGATCTGCTTTACTAGAACTTTGTTGAGGATTTTGGCATCTATGTTCATGAGATATATTGGCCTATAATTCTCTTTCATTCTGTTGTCTTTATCTGATTTTGGTATTAGGGTGAGGCTGGCTTCATAGAAGGTGTTTGGAATTGTTCCTTCTTCTTGAATGTTTTTAAATAGTCTCAGGAGGATAGGTTTTAATTCTTCCTTGAATGTTTGGTAAAACTCTCCTGTGTAGCCATCTGGTCCCGGGCTTAAATTTGCTGGAAGCTTTTTGATGACTGCTTCAATTTCTTCCATAGTTATTGGACTATTGAGATGTTTGCCTTCCTCCTCATTGAGTTTTGGGAGGTTAATATTTCTAGGAAAATGTCCATTTCTTGCAGGTTGTCCAGTTTGTTGAAATAGTTGTTCATAGTATTTTTTAACAATCCTTTGTATTTCCAAAGGGTCTGTTGTTATTTCTCCTCTTTCATTTCAGATTTTGTTTATTTGCGTCTTCTCTCTTTGCTTCTTGATGAGCCTGGCTAGAGGCCCATCAATCTTGTTTATCCTTTCAAAGAACCGCCTCTTGGTTTTGTTGATCTTTTGAATTGTTTATTTGGTCTCCAAGTTGTTTATATCTGCTCTTATCTTCACTATTTCCTTCCTTCTGAATACACTGGGCTTTTCTTGTTGCTCTCATTCTAGCTCTTTGAGTTGTAGGTTTCGGTGATTTATTACCATTGTTTCCTGTTTTTTTTGCAGTAGGCTTGTAGGGCTATGAACTTCCCTCTCAAGACTGCTTTCACTGTGTCCCATAAATTTTTATTGTTGTGTTGTCATTGTCATTTATTGCCATGATGTTTTTTATTTCTTCCTTGATCTCTCTGGTTACCCAGTCGTTGTTTAATAGCATGCTGCTTAGTCTCCAGGTGTTTGATTTCTTTCTATTGTTTTTATTATAGTCGATTTCCAGTTTTATGCCACCGTGGTCTGAGAAAATGCTTGATATCCTTTCTATCTTCCTGAATTTGAAGAAACTTTTCTTATGACCCAACATGTGATCTATCTTTGAAAATGACCTATGTGAACTGGATAAGAATGTATATTCTGTGGCTTTGGATTGAAATGTTTTGAAGATGTCAATTAATTCCATCTGGTCTTGTGAGTCATTTAGGATTGATGTTTCTTTTCTGATTATTTGTTTAGAGGATTTGTCCAATGGTGACAGTGGGGTATTAAAGTCTCCTACTATGATTGTATTGCTGTCAATCTCTCCCTTAATATCTTTTTTTATGTATTTAGGGGCTCCTATATTGGGTGCATATATGTTTACCAGAGTTATTTCTTCTTGTTGGATTGTTCCCTTTAGTATTATGAAGTGGCCTTCTTTATCTCTTGTTATGTCCTTCACTTTGACAACTAATTTGTCAGATATAAGTATTGCAACCCCAGCGTTTTATTCATTTCCATTTGCATGAAATAACATGTTCCATCTCTTCACCCTCAATCTGTGTGCATCTCTTTTCCTGAGGTGGGTTTCTTGCGGACAGCAGATATATCGATCATGTGTTTTTATACATTTGGTTACCCTATGTCTTTTGATTGGAGCATTTAATCCGTTTACATTTAAAGTTATTATTGATAAGTACTTATCTGTTGCCATTTTTAGTCCTTACCCCTGAGTTCCTTCTTTGCTTCCTCTTTCTTTTTATTACAGCAGACCCTTTAACATTTCTTGCATTGCTGGTTTGGTGATAATATATTCCTTTAGTCCTTTTTTGTCTGTGAAGCTTTTGATTTCACCTTCAATTTTGATTTAGAGTCTTGCAGGGTACAGTATTCTTGTATTCAGACCCTTCCTTTGCATGACTTTGTATATTTCATTCCATTCCCTTCTGGCCTGACAAGTTTCTATTGAGAAGTCAGTAGCTTGTCTTATGGGGTTCCTTTGTAGGTAACTTTCTGTTTCTCTCTGGCTGCTTTTAAGATTCTTACTTTCTCATCGTGTTTGCCAATTTAATTATAATGTGCCTTGGTGTCGGTTTGTTGGGGTTCATTTTGCTTGGGACTCTGTGAGCTTCTTTGATTTGTGTGGATTTTTTCTTTTCTATACCGGGGAAATTTTCTGTCATTATTTCTTCAAACACATTCTCTAATCCTTTTTCAGTTTCCACTCTTTCTGGAACCCCAATTATGCCGATGTTGTTTTGTTTCATGTTATCCCAAAGTTCCCTTAGACTCTCCTCTTACTTTTTAACTTTTTTTTCTAGAAGCTGCTGTACTTGGGTATTTTTTCCCACCGTGTCTTCTAGCTCACTGATGTGGTCCTCTGCTTCTACTACTCTACTTTTGATGCTTTCTCTCAAGTTCTTTCTAGCTGTGATGTCATTTTTTATTACTTCTTGTTTATTCTGCACCTCATCTAGTTTCTTCTGCATTTCTTCCTGCTGCTTCTTCATCTCCTCTTGGGTCTTCTTCACTTACTCCTGGCTCTTACTCATATTGTCAAATTTGTCTTCCATTCTTTTCAACCACCTTATGATCATTTCTCTGAACTCTTTCTCTGGCAGGCTTATTTCTGCTTCTATTTCATTTACTTCCTTTTCTGTCTTATGTGGGCTGTTTCTTTTTCTGCCCATGGTCTTTCTTCTCCAGGTGTCTGGTTATGTAGTTCTGTCTCCTACGTTGATTGAAAGGCACAAACTACAACACGACCAGGTACAGCAGACAAGGCACTGAGTAGAAATGTATTCAAGATGTTAATAATCACAATTAAGGTGACCACCAATGAAAGACAAATTAGGGGTAAATAGAGAAAGAAGAAGAGGAAAATGAGGAAAAAAGAAAAGAAAGAAATGCCAAAATCAAATTGGGAGAGCGAGAAAAAAAAAAGATAACTAAATGAACAAAAAAAATAAAATAAATTAAGAAAATAAAAAGGAGAAAAGGGAGAAGGAAAGAGGAAGAGAAAAAAGTCAGAGAAAAGAAAGCATATAAGAGAGAAAAGGGGAACAAAATATAGATGTCAGGAGACAACTCCAATAGAACAGTCACTAATCCCAATAAAGGCCAGCAACCAGTACCTAGAGATTAATGTAAACTACAAATAGCAAATGGTATCTAGGTAGGTGAGGGAAAAGAGAGGTAGAAAACAAAGGAAGCAAAAAGCAAAATAAAACAAGTAGAATAAACTAAAACAATCTCACAAAAAATTTCAAAAAATCGATATAATCACTTTTTAGGCAAATAGCGACAAAAGAACATAGAGAAAAAACAACTTTTTGGCTAGTGAAGACAAGTAGTAGACGTTTGTGTGGACTTGTTGGATGGGATTTGAAATTAGATATATAAATGGGGTGAAATATTAACCAGGTAAAGAGAAATAATAGGGGGAATCTGAAGTTGGAAAAGGGAAAGAGAAACAAGACAACAAAATGGGGAAAATTATGAGTA
The DNA here is from genome assembly GCA_004026805.1 of Lasiurus borealis. Taxonomy (NCBI): domain Eukaryota; kingdom Metazoa; phylum Chordata; class Mammalia; order Chiroptera; family Vespertilionidae; genus Lasiurus; species Lasiurus borealis. Next base: position 24,584 of record PVJN01026356.1, on the reverse strand, counting down.
AAGTGTTGGCATAAAGGTAGAGTTGAGTTGGAATAAGATTATGCTAAAGGAAAGATGAAAATAGAATGTAAAACTCTAATCCCAAAATAAAATAAATAGAAAACAAAATGACACTTGTTTTTTTCCAAAAAGGTAAAGTACTAATAATAATTAATAATACTAGTTTAAAACAAAAATGTAATAATTAAAAAGGTAAAATCAATTGAGGTGGAAAGAAAAAAAAATAGTCTTTTAATTAAAATATGTGAAAATGAAAAATAAAAAAAAAATAAAGAAAAAAAGAAAAAAAATTAGAATGGTCCTTCACTTCCACTATTATTTTGCTTGGCACTCCTTTTTCCCAGTAGGGAAGGTATTGCAGTTCCCTGTGTTCCCCTCTTGGTCTTTTAATCTTTTTATTCTTTTGTGGTTATGCGAGAGTCAATTTGTGTGTCATCTACTGGGTGGCAGTGTTTCACAACTGATCTCTGAGACAAAGCACAGGACCTCTCTAGGCTGTGCTCAGATCCTGCTACTCTGTGATTGTCAAAGCCAGTTGGTGGGGGTTTTGCAGCCGGGACACTGTAATAACTCCCAGGCTGACCTGCCCCAGAAAAAAAAAAAAAAAAAAAAGAAGTAGTTTTCCAGAGCTCTCCTCTGTCAATAGCTCAGAGGGTTTGCCTCCACACTTAGGGATCACGCCCTGACCACCTCTGGGGACCTCTCCAGAGGCAGCTTTCCCGCAGCCAGGCTTCCACAGCGTGCGCGTCTGTGTTGTGCAGGGATAGGAGACCTCACCCTGACCCAGGCAAAATCCGACCCTTCCTCGCAATGCCTGGATCTCCGAATCCGCTGCCCGCTTGTCCGCTCTGCCTGGAAAGCCATGCTCTTGGTCCCCGGCTGCTCGGTGGGTGCCTCCATCAGCTACAGCTTTCAGACCTCTGCAGACATCCACCTCCCCCTTGTCTCAGGCGCAATCTGTCCTTTCCGTGTGCTCTGTGGATCTCTGATTCCGCCGCGTGTCTGTGCCTATTGGAGAGCGGAGTTCTGGGTCCCTGGGTCCCCGGCTGTTCGATGGGTGCCCAGCCACCGCCTTCAGATCGCCGCAGACATCCACCGCCCTCTGCAAGATGGCTCGGTCTCCGTGTTCGCGCTGGTGGCTCCGGCGGACAAAAACCCTGTGGTAGTGGAGCTGCCCGGCCGGGAGAGCCCCGTCCAGCAGTTCCCCGCCTTCTCCTGGAGGATAACTGACTCTTAACTTGCCAACAAACACTCCCAGTGTGACTCTCAGCCGCTCTCTCTCCTTCTGCCCAGCGACAAAGATCCAGAGGCATCTGTCTACTCCGCCACCATTTTTCCAGCCCTACTTTTCTTATATTTTAAGTGTCTTTCCCCTCTGGCTCTATTTTTGTTCATCAGTGTATGTTGTTAATTATATTCCTCAAATGAGTGAGATCATGTGACATTTATCTTTTTCCGACTGGCTTATTTCACTTAACATAATGCTCTCCAGGTCCAGCCATCCTGCTGCAAATGGTAAGAGTTACTTCTTTTTCTTTTTCAGCAGCATAGTATTCCATTTTATAGGTGCACCACAGTTTTCTAATCCAGTGGTCGCCAGCTTTTGGGACCCCTGGCTGATGACTGCTGATCCACTCATCTGCTGATGGGCACTTAGGCTGTTTCCAAATTTTAGCTATTGTAAATTATGCTGCTATGAACATAGGGGTACATATACACTTTCTTTTTTTTATTGATTAAGGTATTACATAGGTGTCCTTATCCCCCCATTGCCCCCTCGGTCCCCCCTACTCATGCTCTCACCCCTCTGATGTCTGTGTCCATTGGTTAGGCTTATATGCATACATACAAGTCCTTTGATCTCTTCCCTTTACTCCCACCCTCCCATATATCCTTTCTTATTGGTGTTTCTGATTTCTTGGAATATATTCCTAGAAGTGGTATTACTGGGTCAAATGGAAGTTCCATTTTTACGTTTTTGAGGAAACTGCATATTGTTCTCCACAGTGGCTGCACCAGTCTGCATTCCCACCAATAATGCACAAGTGTTCCTTTTTCTCCGAATCCTCACCAATACTTGTCCTTTGTTGATTTGTTGATGATAGCCATTTTGACAGGTGTGAGATGGTACCACATTGTCCTTTTGATTGCATCTCTGGGATGATTAGTGACTTTGAGCATGTTTTCATATGCCTCTTGGTCTTCTGTCTGTCTTCCAAAAAGTGTCTATTTAGGTCCTATGTTCATTTTTTATTGGATTGTTTATCTTCCTTTTGTTAAGTTGTGAATTCCCTCTAAATTTTGAAGATTAAACCCTTATCTGAGATAGCATTGGCAAATATGTTCTCCCATGCAGTGTACTTTCTTATTGTTTTGTTGAAGGTTTATTTTGCTGTGCAGAAGCTTTTTATTTTGATGTAGTCCCATTTTTTATTTTCTTCTTAGTTTCCATTGCCCTATGAGCTGCAATGGTAAAGATATTGCTATGACATATATCTGCTATTTTGCTGCCTATTGATTCTTCTAAGATTTTATGGTTTCCCATCTTATGTCTAAGTCCTTTACCCATTTTGAATTTATTTTGTGTATGGTGTAAGTTGGTGGTCTAGTTTTATTTTTTGCATGTATCTGTCCAATTTTTCCAACACCATTTATTGAAGAGATTGTCTTGACTCCATTGTATATTCTTGCCTCCTTTGTCAAATATTAAATGAGCATAGGTGGCTTGTGTCTATCTCTGGATTCTCTGTTCTGTTCCATTGGTCTATATATGTGTGTGTTCTTGTGCCAGCACCAGGCAGTTTTGAGAACAGTGGCTTTGCAATACAGCTTGAAATCTGGAATTGTGTTGATCCTTTACTTTTAAAGTTTAACCAGCACAGTGGGAGAGAGAGAGAGAGAGAGAGAGAGAGAGAGAGAGAGAGAGAGAGAGAGAGAACTAATTAACTTTAAGGATTTGGGAGACCTGCTCTTACTTTCTGAACAACTATAATTCTTCAGAAACAGATCAGGAGAGAGGAGTTTAGCTTAGTCCTTATTCCTCTCTTCCTGTTTTGGGGGTGATCATCAGCCATTATGAGCCTCTTGTTGACTGAAGATTGAAATATTCAGTACTAGCTTTATTTAATGATAATATTAATTTTCTTCTTTTCTTAGAATTAACCAGTCACATTACAGGGACTGCCATAGAAAATACCAGCATTTTCCTTTGCCACAGGGTCCCAGGTGGTCCTGTTAGCGGTTCTCAATCTGTGGATCACAACCCACAGGTTGAGAACTGCTGCTGTAGAGCCTAAGACCATCGGAAAACACAGACATTTACATTATGATTGATAACAGTAGCAAAATTACAGTTATGAAATAGCAACAAAAATAATTTTATGGTTGGGGGTCAGCACAACATGGACTGTATTCAAGGGTCGCAGCATTAGAAAGGTTGAGAATCACTGCTTTAAACACAGATGGTATAAAGCTAAGCCACAGTTTTCTTACTGTTGTCATGACAATCCTCTTCCTTTACAATACTTTATACTATATAAAACCATTTATGTGATGTACAATGTACTTAGTATTAAGCACTTTTGAACACCAAGAACACAGATCCCACCCTTCCATAAATAGTGTGTGAACCTATGTGTACCTACATGTTAAAATTTCACTATATAGTGATAACTAGAAAAAATGCTATGTGGTGCAGTTGAAAAGACCACATTTTAAAGTATTTTTCAAAATATATTTTTTCTACCTTCAAGCATATCAAATTATAGAACATACCATGCAAAACTGACCCTAATCAACTACAATACATAACAATGTATTATAAATATTGGCATTCAGCTTCAGACCAAAAATGGTTCCTTTCTTGTGCTTTAAGTTTTTCTCATTTCTTTGTGTGTTTTTCTTTTTTAATCCTCACACAAGAGTATTTTTCTATTAATTTTTAGATAGAGTGGAAGGGAAGGAGGGAGGCAATGTGAGAAAGACACATTGATTTGTTGCCTCCCACATGCTCCCCAACAAATGAGGGGTAGGGGAGAATTGAACATGCAACCCAGGTACATTCCCTTGACTAGGAATTGAACCCAAAACCCTTGGGTGCAGCAATCAATGCTCTACCACTGAGCATCACTGGCCAGTGCTGCTTTAAGGTTTTGATACCAGATAGACTACTGAATTCTGGCTCCCCTTAACTTTAGTCACATCTTAAAATTATAAATGGAAGAAATTTTAATTTTTTTTCTCAATAAAAATTACGCTAAACCCAAATTATTATAAAGTTTTACATTTTTGTTGTGTTTTTTTAAATTTCTTTATTGATTAATGTGTTACATGTGTATCCTTATCTCCCTATAGCCCCCCACCCTCCACTCATGCCCTCACTCCTCTGTTGTCTGTGTCCATTGGTTAGGTTTATATGCATGCATACAAGTCCTTTGGTTGATCTCTCCCCCTTACTCCACCCTCCCTTACCTTTCCTCTGAGGTTTGATGATCTGACCAATGCTTCTCTGTCTCTGGATCTGTTTTTGTTCTTCAGTTTATGTTGTTCATTATATTCCATAAATAAGTGAGGTCATGTGATATTTATCTCTCTCTGACTGGATTATTTCACTGAGCATAATGCTCTCCATCTTTATCCATGCTGTTCCAAATGGTAAGAACCCCTTCTTTTTTACCACAGCATAGCATTCCATTGTGTAGATGTACCAGTTTTTTAATCCACTCATCTGCTGATGGGCACTTAGGCTATTTCCAAATCTTAGTTATGGTGAATTGTGCTGCTATGAACATAGGGGTGTATATATCCTTTCTGATTGGTGTTTCTAGTTTCTCAGGATATATTCCTAGAAGTGGGAACACTGGGTCAAATGGGAGTTCCATTTTTAATTTATTGAGGGAACTCCATACTGTTCTCCACAGTGGCTGCACCAGTCTGCATTCCCACCAGCAGTGCACGAGGATTCTTTTTTTTTTTTGGCATCCTCGCCAACACTTGTCGTTTGTTGATTTGTTGATGATAGTCATTCTGATAGGTATGAGATGATACCACATTGTCCTTTTGATTTGCATCTCTGGGATGATTAGTGACTTTGAGCATGTTTTCATATGCCTCTTGGCCTTCCTTCTGTCTTCTTTCAAAAAGTTTCTATTTAGGTCCATTGCCCATTTTTTGATTGGGTTGTTTATCCTCCTTTTATTAAGTTGTATGAGTTCCTTATAAATGTTGGAGATTAAACCCTTATAGGCGATAACATTGGCAAATATGTTCCCCCATGTAATGGGTGTTCTTGTTGTTTTATTGATGGTCTCCTTTGCTGTGCAAAAGCTTTTCATTTTGAAGTAGTCCCATTTGTTTATTTTATCCTTAGTTTCCATTGCAGTATCAGTGAAAAAATTGCTTTTGCATATATCTGAGATTTTGCTGCCTGTGGATTCCTCTAATATTTTTATGGTTTCCAGTCTTATGTTTAAGTCCTGTAACCATTTGGAGTTTATTTTTGTGTATGTTGTAATTTGGTGGTCTAGTTTAATTTTTTGGCATGTATCTGTCCAATTTTCCCAACACCATTTATTGAAGAGGCTGTCTTGGCTCCATTGTATGTTCATGCCTCCTTTGTCAAATATTAATTGAGTATAGTGGTTTGGGTGGATATCTGGATTCTCTAATCTATTCCATTGATTTATGTGTCTATTCTTGTGCCAGCTTCAGGCTGTTTTGAGAACAGTGGCTTTATAATACTGAAATTTACATTTTAAGTGATTTTTCCTTAGCAGCTGTGCTCTACAAAGGCTCACACACCAACTGATTGTGCTAATTTTTATCTGCTTTCCTTTTTTTCCTTAATGTCTGTCAGTCTACGAAAAGGAAGTAAATGAATGAAAGCACCTAAATTAATACAGAGAGTTTAAGTAGCAGCATATAAACTGTCAGAATGCTTGATCTGGCTCATGTAGAGCTGTGACTAGCACATCTTCAACAAGTCCTTTCACAGTGTGTGTGTGGTAGTTAGAGTTCTGTAGTGGGTGGCAATGCATTATAACTTGCTGGTGGATCCAGATATAGAAACCATATCATTTACTATTTGCACCAGTTCCTTTTACAATCCTTTGCAAACCTATCCCTGATGGGAGTAGAACAGTGACCTTTTTCCCTTAGTTTTCACAAGTTCTGTGTTCTTACTCAGCATGGCTTTTTCACCGTCTCCCTCTATTTGACATGTGTACAATTTAAGGCAGTGATTTTTCCATTATTAAGAATTATATATAAACGGATTTATTTTTTTTGTATTGCAGATACTCCTAGTGAATTATGCATGGGTCTGCCAAGGAAGTTATAATTCTGTCATCCCAAATACATTGTTCAACTAGGAGATCTGGACTGATGTAAAGGTATTCTATGATTGTAAATCACTTTGGGATCTTTTGGGACAAAACAAAATGTATAATAATGTTACATCACATGAGAACAGGTCAGAGCAGGAATGACAACATATGAGGTGTTAATCATTCAATATTATTTCTAAATTATTCAAAGTGATTCCCAAGATAAATGTTATCTTCGTTTTGACACCAAATCCATGGAGAATTGACATGTGGAAAGCATCCTGTGGCTTTATATTTTCCTGCCTTTTTACTTCAGATTCTTAAGTCAATAGTAAGTTGGCTTGCTTCTTTAGAAAAGACAGAATGACATCAGTAGATATCACCCATGAAATAAAACTTGTAACATACCCCAGGGAATCAGATCCTCCCCCCCAATCCCCACACCCCCACAGATACTCTTAAAATCCCATAGTGGTCAACACATTGCTTTCTTTCATTAATTCAATGGAGATTTGACATTTCCTAAGGCAGTCCTCTGGGACATTCTGAAAGCTTTCTCAAGACTGTATCTTTTATTTGTTGGCCACAAAGAAATAAGAGCTGTAGGTAACAGCTACATATTACATTGGGAGGCCCCTGCCTTTCTGCTCAGCTCAGAGTCTAGTTGTTTAGTTTTCATCCGTAGAATAAACCATTGTTACTATTTGGAAGAGGGAAGCAAACTGAGCAAAGAGAAACGACTCTTTCAGGAAAGAGAAGAGAAAGACCAGTGAAACTCAGTTGTCTGCCATCATCAATTGGAGAGCAGACTTTTATCTTCCCTTTCAAGGATATATCTAGGAGTGTTCATCTTTTCTTTCAATCAAGTCAATGAAAATGTTCCTTGTTTTGCTAATAAGAATTCTGAAAATGTTGCCAAATGAATTTGGCCATCATTTTTATCATTAAAAGAAATATGTTTAAATGAAAATGGGGGAGATTACAGCAAAAATAATCAAAACAAAATTAAGCATTTCAGTTTAGGAGGCAGTTTATATTGGTGGATTAAAGACTATTTTTAAAGGCCTGCCTATTTTAAAGCTACCAACTTCTATGAAAGGTTTATTTCAAATACTCAGTGAAGCTTCAAAGAATATAGCATACAACACAACATAGTCAATCCACAGTACTGGATGACTCAATTAATTAAGACATCTGATTTTAGTGTTTCACCAATACATTAAGTGATACTTTGCTTCAAACATGTGTATAAATCTGTGTCTATCTGCAAACTAATATACACTAATGGCATGTCTGTACAATTGAATTATATGTGAACCATAGATATTCTTCTCTTTACAACTGCACATGCTTCCAGGAAAACTTCACAATTCTCAATTTGTCTTCCTTTTCAAAGACTATTTCTTACTCTCTTCTTCCTTAAGGTTTTATAGACTAATCTGTCTATATGTATGTGTTGTAGGAGAGGAAAAATTGTCCCTTCTTCCCTACTAAGTTCTTTGACAGGCTTAATAATTATATTGACAAAAGATAGATTAACAGGAGAAAATCAAATTTAATTTTGTATGTATGGGAGCTCATAGAAATATGAGACTCAAGGAAGTGACCAAAGCAGGCAGCTGTTATATCATTTAGACAAAGAAACAATAATTTGTGAAGAATTGACAAGATAAGGGTGTTAGGCTTAGAGTAATAAACTGATGAAAAAGTAACAAAAATTTTTTGGACAGCCTTCTTGGCCCTAAATACTCATTCCTTGGTGATAAGAATGCCTTTTACCCTTTTGGAACAGGGCAGGTACCTTTCACATGGGAGAGTTACGTCCTGTTTCCAGGGAGACAAAGGAGGGCATGAGTGATTTTCTTTTTTTTCCTCCCCGCACTGGCTGTTTCTTAAGTAACTTTAATTCAAAATAATAAATATGCCAAAGTGGCATATTTTGCTCACACTCAATGTTTCCCACTATACTAGAAACTTTTTAAAGAAAGGGTAGATTTTATTTTATTTTCTATTCTCCTCACTTCTGCTTTAACATAACGCTCTGTGTTTAACTCTATTATTCAGTATTTTTTATTGCTTTTTTTTTTTTTTGAGAGAGAGAGAGAAGAGAGATTTGTTGTTCCGCTTACTCATGCATTCATTGGTTGATTCTTGTATGTGCCCTGACCGGGAATCTAACCCACAACCTTGGTGTATAAGGACGATGTTCTAAACAACTGAGCTACCCAGCCAGGACCTCATTCTGTCTTTCAATTGCTCATTTGCTTAGAAAGAGACAGTGTTCTTATGATTTGAACTTTTAAATTCAACCATTTTGGAACATCTTCATTATGTGAGTCAATAAATACAAACAAGTTGGAATTGAGTTTTCTATACCTTGAAACACCAATACTCTGACCAAAATTTATAAACTTGATATAACTACTTCCGGATATTGGAGTTCACTGACTACTGCTTTTGACCTTGAATAACTGCTTATCAGGAGAATAAATGCTGTGGTCCAAGCTGATGTGTCTGAAAACAAACTGGGAAGAAAATAGAGATACTTTCTGCTTATAGCCAGCAAAACAAAAGGTCAACAGGCAGATAATCATGAATCTTACCGGGTTGGAAGTGCTGTATACCCTGCTCCAAGCTAAATACTGTAAATAAACTTGGGACAATAGTAGATATAACAGGAGGTATAACTGATACTAATACCCTAGTTCCCTAATAAGGACCTTACCCTGTGTGTTGCCTGTGTGACAAAATCCACAATACCTGAATTTTAAGTAATACTCCATTAGAATTCTGCCTCAGGCAAGGGCCAGATGAATTTATCTCCAGCACACCCCATCCTACTTGCATAGTCCCCCCTTATCCATGAGGTATCTATGTTCCAAGATCCAGATGGATGCCTGGAATCACAGGTAGTACCAAACCCTATATATACTATGTTTTTTCCTATACATACATACCAATGATAAATGTTAATTTATAAATTAGCACAGTACAAAATTAACAATCTACATTAATAAAAGAGAAACATGCAAATTGATCATACCTCTGCCATGCCCACAAGCCACGCCCACAAGCCAATCAGGAGTGAGTATGCAAATTAACCCAACCAAGATGGCTCTAGCCATAGAGCAAGCAGGAGGCTTGGGTTTCCCCAGAAACGGAGGAAGCCAAGCTTTCTGCCTGTTCTGGCTGGCGGTGGCCTCCACTCAAGGCTACAAAGTTTCAATTATAGAAGATAAATAAATCCCAGATACCAAGTCCTCCACTTGGGTCACTAAGGGGCATGGCCAGTCTGTAAACCACCACAGGCCCCTTTCCCAGGCCATCCCAAGGGCACTCCCACCCTAATCCAGGACACTCTTCAAGGCAAACCAGCCAGCCCCCATCCATGCACCAGGCCTCTATCCTATCTAATAAAATAGTAATATACAAATTGACCATTACTCCAACACACAAGATGGCTGCCCCCATGTGGTCAAAGATGGCCACCACAAGATGTCCAGCAGGGGAGGGCATTTGAGAGGGACCAGGCCTGCAAGGGAGGGCAGTTGGGGGTGATGAAGCCTACAGGGGAGGACAGTTAGGGGTGACCAGGCTGGCAGGGGAGTTGTTAGGGGGTGATCGGGCTGTCAGGCAGAAGCAGTTAGGGACAATCAGGAAGTCAGGCAGATGAGTAGTTGGGAGCCAGCAGTCCTGAATTGTGAGAGGGATGTCCAAAGACCACGCCTAAACAAGTAGTAGGACATCTCTCAAGGGGTCCCAGATTGGAGAGGGTGCAGGCTGGGCTGAGGGATACACACCCCAGTGCATAATTTTTGTGCACTAGGCCTCTAGTAACTAATAATAAAATAGAACAATGATAATAATATCTATATATATAAAACCCTAATATGCAATAGACTGAACGGTGGAACAACTTAACAACCAGTCACTATGATGTGCACTGACCACCAGGGGAAGCACATGGAATATTGCAGGAGTCAGCAGCAAGCGGTAAAATGCAGAACATGGTAGGCATTGGCCATGGTAGGATGGTGGAGTGGTGAGTGGGGGCATCAGACCAAGGCAGGGTGCCAGTTGCTGTCATTGGGGCAAATCTCTGGTGGTTACTGAAAGTTCTTTGCTCCTGTGCACCACAATCCCACCTGGCACTTGCACCTGCTACTGGCACCAGTCCTGCTTGCACCTGTTACCAACACCAGAGTCACAGATTGCACATACTGCTGGTGCTTGGCATTGGCCCAAATTGCTGGGCGCCATCAGTAGGTGCGAGTGGTGGCTGCCGGCCCTGATCTCCCTTCAGGGCTTATCCACCTCCCTCTGCTCCTGAGGGGCAATTGGGGCAGCAGCTGCCACTCACATCCACTGCTGGCACCAGCAATCACTCTGTGCCATCAGTAGGTATGACGGGGCCAGCATTGTCAGTGCTTGTGGTGGTGGGAGCGAGGCTGCTGGCAGATAGGGGACCAAGGCCTTCAGCAGGAAGGACTGTGTGGGGGTGCAGAGGACGGACTGAGACCCACCCCTGTGCCCACTGCAGCCTCACAACCCATAGTTTCTTTCAAGGTGCATGAATTCATGCACTGGGGCCTTAGTACTGTAAAGTTATGTGAAAGTGGTCTGGCTCTCTGAAAGCATCTTTTTAAAAAATATACTTTATTGATTTTTTGTTTTTACAGAGAGAAAGTGAGAGGGATAGTTAGAAGCATCAATAAGAGAGAAACATTGATCAACTGCCTCCTGCATACCCCGTACTGGGGATGTGCCTGCAACCAAGGTACACGCCCTTGACCAGAATCGAACCTGGGACCATTCAGTCCACAAGCTAATGCTCTATCCACTGAGCCAAACTGGTTTGGGCCTGGAAGCATCTTATTGTACTGTGCTCAACCTTTTCATTTAAGGAAACACTTTACAACTTCTCTGGCAAATCTTAATTGCCAGTATCACTACTCTTGTGTTTTGGGGCCCTTCTTAAGTAAAATAAGGGTTACTTGAACACAAACACTGTGATACTTCAACAGTCAATCTGATAACCCAGACTGCTACTAAGTGACTAACAGGAGGGGAGATATACCGTGTGGATTCATTTGGCAAAGGAATGATTCACGTCCGAGGCAGTACAGAGCAGGATGGCACTAGATTTCATCATACTCCTCAGAATGACATGCAATGTAAAACTTATGAATTTTTTATTTACATAATTTTCAATTTGATATTTTTGAACTATGGTTGACTGTGGGTAAGTGAAACTGTGGAAAGTGAAACTGTGGATAAGAGTGGTCTATTATATTACTTGTATTGTCCCAAGAAATAGCAAGATGGAGATGCCATTTAACATCTGGGCTGGGTCAATGGGCAGAGCAGCTTTGTCTGTTGCTTAAAAGCAGAGACTTTGCAGCCCAGATTCAAGGACTATAACTCAAAGAAATATGTATCTTTAGTTACCAGACTGTAAAACTGACCAAATCCAAATTGGCAAAAAGCCGATTAAGAATTTAAAATAAATGGATAATCTGCCTGAAAATAAGTCAAAACAGTGCAAAGCAGTTCCAAGGGATAAAAAGACATTCAAATAGCATTGATGGAACCACTTACATTTTCCAGTTAAATGCATGAACATACTCCTTTTTTAAAAAAAAAAGAAATTATGTTTGTTGTAGATTCCCATCACTTGAAAGTATGAGTCCTAACACAAGGCTAAGGGGAATGAGAAAGAAATGAAACCGTATTGAGAACTTACGATATGCCAGAAACTGTGCTAGGTGCTTTCTACTATATTCTTATTTGTTTTTAATCCTCACCCAAAGCATGAGGATATATTTTCCATTGATTTTTAGAGTGAGTAGAAGGGAAGGAGGGGGAAGGGGAGAGAGAGAAACATCAATGTGATAGGGACACATTGATTGGTTGCCTCCTACACACTTCATAACAAGGGTGGAGTGAGGATTGGGAGGTTGGGATGGAACTCAGGTACATGCTCTTGATGGAGACTTGAACCCATGGCTGTCCAGTGCACAGGCCAGCATTCTAACCACTGAACATGCTGGCCAGGGAGCTTTCCAATATTCTTAATGTTCCCAATAACCCTGTGAGGTATAGTATCTTCCCTCATTTTGTTGAAAAGAAATTGAGGTTCAGAGACGTAAGTATATATTAAGTGCCCATGTCCACATGGTTAGTATGTGGTAGATTAAATATTTAACCCTTCTATTTGATGCTAAAACCAATACTATTTTTATTATGCCACACTCTTCTTCAATAGAATGGGTATCATAATAGTGCTTGCTTCATAGGATTGTTGTAAATGCTGGGTACACAGTAAGTGCTAAGTAGTTAAATGAAATACAAAAGAATAAAATAAATGAGTACACAATGGTGGATTGAGGGGTCTCTCCTTAACATGAGAATTTAATATAAACCATGAATGACGTGCTATTTGATCCTGGCAAATCCTCTGATCCCTAATGGCCTCCATTATTTAAAATCTGTAATCAGAAGATGGTTATATTCACTCAATAGCTTAAAAATGTTTACAGTTGCTGTAAACATTTAAAATATAAAAGCTACATATAGTCAGAGTAGATTTATTTGCCCTTTCCTCAGCAAGGCTAAAAGAATTAATTATGTGTATTATGAAAAACATTATTTGGACATTGTAATTATTTTACAGTCCCAAGCTGAGAATTTTTAACATGAATATTATAAACTAAAACACATTAAGTTCATGACTTTTGTAATGAGATTTGTCACTTAATGTACAGTAGCCCCCTTATCCACAGGGAATACATTCCAAGATCCCCAATGAATGCCTCATCTACAGATAGTACCAAGCTCTATATATACTATGTTTTTTTTCCTATATATACACAGCTGTGATAAAGTTTAATAGCAATGACTAATATTAAAATAGGACAACTATAGTAATATACTATAACACTTATGTAAATATGTTCTCTCTCTTTCTATCCCTCTGCCTCCTTCTCTCTATCTCTCTCTAGTAATTTTTATATTTTTCAGTCCAAACCTTCTCCTGAATCTCTGAACCATCCCTTGCAGTCAATGTTTGATGTCATGTGTTTCAGGGGATCCCTTCCTGAAGTCTCCCTACAGGCTCAGTGCTTTTTGATGCAACACGTTCTGTCAACCAGCGCGCGTTTTCTAATCATGCTTCCACCCCCAATGTAATAATGTCTTCTCCACCTAAACTAAGCACTTAGCGTGCACTGTGGCCGGAACTTTGGCAGTTTAAGGTGCGACAACAAAGCTAATACAGATTTCCTTTTTCTTCATAATTTCATGGATACGCTGGACGAAGGGAAGGTTAAAGTCCTCGGAGGGGCAGAGCAGGACCATGAGATGTCATCACGCTACTCAAAACAGCATGTGATTTAAAACTTATGAATTGTCTATTTCTCGAATTTTCCATCTAATATTTTTGGAACATGGTTGACTGCAAGTAACTAAAACGGTGAAAAATAAAACCCTGGAGAATGAACTATTGTGTAATACTAGGCATTTGACTTGAACTTGCTGCAGTCTCAACTGGAATCTGAAAATTAAAGCGACATTAACTTTGCTTTGCAGAGTTTCAAGCTAAAAAATAAATTATTCATAATGAGGTAATTATCATCTCAGTGTACCATCATTCCTATTTTTAAATGATATTCAAAAGATTAAATACCCAGAAATTTAATCATAATTTGCATACACTAGTTTTGAAATTAAGCAACAGACTTTTGATCAATGCAAAATTACAAAATCCTCCATATGAAAGATAACCTTCAACCACAATACAGATAGAAAAACAATTTCCCTCTTTATAAAAGCTAATGACCACCCCCGGTTGCTTGAGGACATTTTACAATTTATTTAATAAATTGCCTCGCATTCCTTTTTCTTATGAAAAAAGGAAAATTATGGCTCTAATTCCATGTGGGCCTTTGATTTTCAGCACATGGAGGATTGAATTTAAATAATTGTCTGAGTTCAGGCCTCTGCTCTCTTTCTCCTCAATGTGTAGGTGCTTGCTATTCACTGACTCTTCCAGATGTGTAAGATGTGTGATGTGTAGTTCCCCCCTCCAAATTATTTAGATGGGCACAGACAGAAAACTCCTAGATCATCACAGTAATTGCTATGTCCTTCCTGAAGCCAGGGTGAAGTATAATGGCTTAACAGCCTAATTTGAATGCAGGCATCTCTGTTTCCTCCAGTCATCAAAGCAAGCCTCTGTGATAATCAAGCCTTCAGATACAAACCAAGAGGCAAGGACCAAACAGGACAAGCAGGAGACACAACAGCCCTTTCACTGTGAAAACAAGGAATACTGTATATACAGGGTGACCACCCCAAAAAAAAAGTGTATGCACACTTTAACAGCTGATAGATCAATTTTGAAAAATGAAATGTATTTTAATAAACACTGCCTTTATAATTATTCAAAGTGTGTGTATACATTTTTGGGATACCCTATATATACTGTTATGTAATATTTAATATATTATGGCACCTTACAATATTTAAAGTGCCTATATGCAATTTTGGAGGACACCCTATATATTGATGTGAAAACTATGTGATTTCTCATATTTAGTTTAGTAACAGATTATATTTTGCTCTCGTATTTCTTCCTGCACAGAAATATACATAACAATGACATATTGAGAAATTATATACAATTAAACCACTTAATTTTAAAAGTATACTTATTTATTCATTGGTTGAACATGTCACAGATCACAATCAAATTGTAATTTATCACTTAACACAAAAAATGTATTTAATCAAAATTTATTATAAATACAAAGTATTAGTGTCCGAAGATTCTAATATTTTCCTATTGACAATTTATACTTTATCTTAGCATTGACAAAATATCCCATACTACTTTTTCAAAAACAAAACATGTTTGCTGTGATTCTAAGCAAATAGTAACTAGACATCAAGAGAAAAGTATTTTTTTCCCAATCTTTACACTTTTTAAAAGATTCAGAGAGTTTACTGGAGAGAAAGAGGAGACTAGATCAAATTTTTAACATTTTTAAAGCTATATGTTCCAATTTCTTGACAGCTAAATTGACAATAAATAAGATTTGCATCCTGTGATCAATAGAAATATAGAGGTTAGAGTTTTACTATTTTTCTCTTGCTTTAAAAAATAAATAGAGCTTGCCAATGACTTCATTACACACAGCCCTTCAAGGTAAGCATAATAGAATTCTATTTTTCTGGCACACTGTGATGGCATGTTAAGTAAGTAAAATATGACACTGAATTAAAGAATTTATTCCTTTACAGGAATTCAATTATAGTCTTCTCTGGTATTTTCCTGAATCAAATCCAGTGCTACATCTTGAGTTAAAATTCTCATACATCCCCTTGGCACAGAGGTACAAAAGGGTTTCTCCATCCTCCTCTTTGATTTTCCTCTTCATCCAGATCAAAATCCAACCTAAGATTTTTAACGAGAGCTATTAAAAAAAAAAAAAGAATGATGCTTAGAATATTCAAATGTTGCCAAGTCCTCCAGTGTTCTAAGGCCATTCTTTCATTTAATGTCCAACTATAAAATGACTTAAATCACCATTGTTCATACAATAAGTCCAGTGCCCTCCCTAAAATCTAAGGATTTCTAGGGCTGTGTTGGTGGCTGGAGAGTGAAACCTCATCCCAAAATACCCCCATCCCGCACCAATGATTTATCAGTCCCCTTATGATTCTAGGTCTGAAAGCTGCTGACCTCTGATCTCCCAGTTGTGCAAGCACTTCCTCCTTGATTCCCCAAAGTGACACTGATACATGAGGTATAGAGTTCAAGGAAGGTTTGCTGAATCAAACCAAGCTAAAATCCAAAAGGACAAATGTCAAACCAGAAGCCTAAAAAAGTGACAATGAAGACAGAGGCACAGCACAGAAAGTGTAAGAGAGATGTTCTTTGCCTTCAAGTAGTATCTATATAGTCTATTAGGACATTTTGAAACATACCTGAGCACACTTAGGCTCAAGCTGGGACTTTTGTTATATATTTTACTAGAGGCCCAGTGCAAAAAATTCATGCAGTGTCCCTCAACTCAGCCTGTACCCTCTCCAATATGGAACCCCTCGAGGGATGTCCAACTGCCTGTTGAGGCCCGATCCCAGGCCTCAACAGGCAGTCTGACATTCATCTCATAATCTAGGACTGCTGGTTCCCAACTGCTTACCTGCCTGCCTTCCTGATTGCCCCTAACCCCTTCTGCCTGCCAGCCTGATCACCCCCTAACCACCTTCCTGCAAGCCTGATTGATGCCTAACTGCTCCCCTGCCAGCCTGTTTGGCCCTAACTGCCCTCCCCTGCAGGCCTGCACCCCCCCCCCACTGCACTCCTCTGCAGGCCTGTCACCCCAATTTCCCTCCTCTGCTGGCCTGGTCATCCCTGCAGGCTTGATCACCTTCAACTGCCCTCCCTTGCAAGCTTGGTCCCTCCCATCTTCCCTCCCCTGCTGACCATCTTGTGGTACTCATCTTGTGTCCACATGGGGGCAGGATCTTTTACCAGATGGGGGCAACCATCTCGTGTGTTGGAATGATCGTCAATCCTCATATTACTCTTTCATTAGATAGGATAGAGGCCTGGTAAATGGGTAGGGGCCAACTGGTTGGCCATGAAGTTTGTCTCAGACCAGGGTGGGGGTTCTCTTGGGGTGTGGGGCAGCCTGGGTGAGGGGTCTGTAGTGGTTTGCAGTCCAGCCATGCCCCCTGGTGACCCAAGCAGAAGCTCTGGTATTTGGGATTTATTTATCTTCTACAACTGAAACTTTGTAGCCTGGAGTGGAGCCAAGCCTTCTGCTCACTCCCTGGAGGCAGCCATTTCTATTGGGATTTATTTAATTTATGTAATTGAAACATTGTAGCCTTAAGCAGAGGCCAAGGCAAGCCAGGGTGTGCAGAAAGCTTGGATTCCTCCATTGCCAGGGAAACCCAAGCCTCCCTCCTGCTATCTCTGTGGCTGCAGCCATGTTGGTTGGGTTAATTTGCATACTTGATCCTGATTGGCTGGTGGGCATAGCTTGTGGGTGCAATGGAGTGAGGATTAATTTGCATATTACTCTTTTAGTAGATAGGCTGTCTTTTCAGGATGGTGTTTTTCCTTTTAATAAACCTAGTGATCAGAGATCTATCAAAGTAAATAGGAAACCAGAGAGTAACCAGGTAGCATGTGTTGTGCTTCATAGCTGACCAGGTGATTGAAGGCCTGTCTGCAGTGAAGAACTAAACAGGAAATGGACAGGGAGGGATAATATTTTCAGAAGGTCTGACTAAGGGGGAGCTGTATGTTGCATTATCTAGCAAGATGTCCAATATCTTCAAATCATTACACATGAATCAGTAAGAAGAAAGATTGGTCAGCAAGATCAATACACCTGTGGGATGATAATATTCTGATTTCTGCTCTATAAGAAGCCATTTTCAAATGAAGTGTTACTATTTTGTATTCCTGATTTTATTCCCTATTCCTTAGAGTTAAAGAAGTGCTTGTTACAAGGGTAAATTTTGCTTAAATATTCAGTTAACTGAGAATTCACACAACTGTATGATCTTAATTGTAAATAGAAAAGAGTGGCAAAGAAAGGACATCTTAAATATGTACAGTGGTACCTTGAGATAAGAGTTTAATTCCTTCTGTAACCTTGCTTATATGTCAAGTTGCTCACATCTCAAAGCAAATTTCCCCATTGAAACAAATTGAAATGCCATTAATCCGTTCCAGCCCCCAAAATGCCACCCCAGTGGTTCTTGTTACGTGTTTTGAATAAGAAAAATGTATTTATAAATGACAAATATTGTATAAAAACATAATAAAAGAGAATGTAAAGGAATAAACTGGTTTTATAAAGTGTATTTACCTACTCGTCACACTCTTAATGCTACACTTTATCCCTAAACTGAATGTAATGTAACTTAACTAATCTTCACTGAACTTAATTGCTACTTGTCTTGGCATTTTTGGCCGATTTCAAAAAAAAAAAAACAAAACAAAAAAAAACAAACAAAAAAAAACCCGTGTCCAACGAGGTTTGCCTCTTCCTCCCTTTCACAATGTTTCTGAAATGGGTGAGGCAAGTTTCATTGAACAGTTCCGATGCATGACCAGAAGCAACTTTTTCAGGGTGTTTCTTTTCCACGAAGTGTGACACCCTCTCCCACATTCCTAAGATCTCCTTTATCTCACTTGTAGAGATCTCCTCCACCTCTGGTTCCTCCTCGAAACCAATTTCTTGGAGAACATCCCCATGTTGCTGAGACTGCAACTCTTGCAACTCCTCCCTGGTGAGTTCCAAAGAGTGCTCCTCGACAAGTTCATTCACATCTCTCTCATCCACCTCCAGGCCCATGAATTTTCCTAGAGACACTATCTCCTCCTCCATGGGCACCTCGGGTTGGAATCCTTCTAAGGTCCTTTAGGCTACGGCCTCAGGCCACAGCTTCTTCCATGCAGAGGTCAAAGTCCTCCTTGTAACACCCAGCCAGGCCTGATCAATAATTCTGAGGCATATCACGATGTTAAAGTGGTTCTTCCAGAACTCTCAAAGGGTGAGGTTTGTTCTCCATCACCTCAAAGCAGCGCCAGAACAGGTGCTTGATGTACAGCTTCTTAAAATTAGAAATCACCTCCTGATCCATGGGCTGCAGGATAAGAGTGGTTTTGGGAGGTAGGTAGACAACCTTTATAAACTTGAACTCTTCGAGGAGTTCATCTTAGAAGTTCGGTGGGTGAGCAGGAGCATTGTTGAGGACGAGGAGGGCTTGCATGGTTAGGTTGTTTTCCTGTAGATATTTCTTAACACAAGGGCTGAAAACCAGGTTTACCCACTCCACAAAGAACTGCCTGGTGAACCATGCCTTCGGGTTTGCCCTCCACATAACTTGCAGTTTATCTTTTAAGATCTTATGTGACTTAAAGGCTCTGGGGTTTTCTAAATGGTATACGAGCAAAGGCTTGATCTTGCAGTCGCCACTCGCATTGGCGCACAGTGCCAGAGTTGGCCTATCCTTCGTGGGTTTGTGGCCTGGCATTGCCTTCTCCTCTGCCATTATATAAGTCCTATTCGGCATCTTCTTCCAGAAAAGCCCTGTCTCGTCACAGTTGAAGACTTGCTGGGGGATATATCCTTTGGCTTCTATCAGTTCGGAAAAAGTTTTGAGGTAATCCTCAGCTGCCTTGACATCCGAACTTGCTGCCTCACCATGCCTGACGATGGAGTGAATGCTGGACCTTTTCCTGAAGTTATCAAACCAGCCTCTACTGGCTGTAAATGAGTCTTTCGATGCTTCGTCCATGGAAGTGCACGGGGTCTGCTCCAGCAAATCACTGTAAATTGCTCTCGCCTTCTCGCATATGATGCCCTGTGTTAATGTATCTCCTTTAAGCTGCTTCTTCATCACCCACACCATCAGTAGATTCTCCATCTTTTCATGGAGAGAGCTATGGAGCTTAGAAATTATTGTAACGCCCTTAGCTGGCATTATGCCCTTTGTGGACTCCTTCTGTTTAAGCACAGTGCATATCCTTGAAGTACTACGCCTTTATTGCCTCGCCAAGTCAGCCACTCGCACACCTTGCTCGTATTTTTCTATGATTTCACACTTTAATTCAATCGACATCATCCTCTTCTGAGCACTGACCTTTCCACTTGCTTTCTTTGGACCCATGGTTATAAAAAGAAATGTGATAAAGTATGTAAATGCACAAAAGATGCTTAGACAACGAGGTAAACAAGCACACTGACTGAGGCGTGGGAAACTATGAGATGCTTGAGTCGGGGTAAACTGGTGGGTCGTGTGCAGCCAGCCGATCCGCACAATTACTCGTATCTCAAATGTTGCTTGTATTTCGAAGCACAAAATTGCTGGCTCAACGGCTCATATCTCAAAAATCTCGTATGTTAGGGCACTCGTATCTCGAGGTACCACTGTAACCAGAGTTGGGAAAACAGATATAGAAATAGGCAAGACTCAAAAAAAAAAAGAGAATATTTCAGGCACCTTTATAATCTACTTAGATATTTCAGTGTTTGACCTTGAAGCAATTTATGTCAAGTTAAATGGCATAATTTCCTAGAATATAGTAGTTAAATCCATTAGCCTGATGACCCTCACTTGGCATTTTCAAAGAAATTTACTGCTGGTAGAGATAAGGTTGTGAACACTGAAAGCTGCCTGACTGATGAAAATCCTCTTTGAAAAAACAAAACCAAACAACAACAACAACAAAAAAGAATGAAAAAAAAAACCTAGACAGATTTCACTTAGGAGTTATGCCAAATGCACTCACACACCCATACTGTTAAAATGTATATCTTTAAAAAATATGCTTTAAGGTCTGGGCATTATAAATTCTATTTCATCTTTGAAATGGTTTTCAATCCATCAGAAATATTTTGAGACCTACTATGTGCATGCCATATGCTACAAAGATGACCAAGAGAGTTCCTCCTTCTGTCTTGTAACAGAAATAATTAGGCAAATAACTATAGCAGAATAAGAAACTACTAAATCAAGTTACAAATACCCAATTGGAAAAGCCCAAGAAAAGAAGGGATTGATTCTGACCAACAAGGATTTCGAGAGGCTTCACTCAGATGAGAATTGACTCATAGAAACCAAATTAAGCCACACCCTTTCTGGAATCAAAGAAGAATCCTCATCTTTTAGCTGGATTTAATACACAATGGGAAATCTGCTCAGAGACTAAGCTTTCTATAAAGGGATAAATGTTACTAATGAAACAAAAGAGATTTCAGCCATGTCATCATGTATCATATAATCTAAAATGCTATTAGTGAATAATATCTGTTCTCATGGGAATTGCAACATTACAGAAGTATGAAATATTTAATTCAAGATGAACAATGTCATGGCTCTTAGTTGTAGAAAAATAACATTTGAACACTATGTAGAGGAGCAGGAGGACATAAATATTCTATTGCTAGAAAGATGTCCTATAGTATGGAACAGGAGTAGTTTGCTTGGCTCAAAGATAACTGAAATGCACCTTTCCCCTAATACTACCAATTATTTTGCTCTTATTTCATAATTCCTAGTAATCTTTTGATTACTAATGTAATCATTTACACTAATACCAAAAAGGAAATTATTTTAAGAATAACCTTTGAATGTCTTGGGGGATAAGGACCATATACTGGTTAGTAGACTCTCAATTCCAATAATTACAGGCTGTTTTTGTTCCTTGTGATTAAACCCCTATAGATCAATAGTGCTTGATGACTAGCAAAATTGCAAACTCACAAAACTTTCAAAATCACAATTCTAAATACCAGCAGGGTAACACTGACCTTTGTCAATTAACTCTTACGCATCTTACCAAACTTGCAAATTGACCTATTATATCCTTATTTTCCAAAATAAAAAAAAGCCAGTAAAAAATTATGGAAGAATCTACATAAATAATCTGATATTTATCATGGGCCTATATTTTCATTTGGCCACAGGTATTAGATACCAGAATGAAGTAGAAGGCTAAACAGTCAGGGATATATTTCAATGCAAAAAAAATTATATAAGGTCTGTTTAACAATAAATATGATGAAAGAATGTAGAATATTTTTTCAAGTGTATCAAAACTAGAGCCCCCAGGGTTCACCCTAGATGCTAAAAGACCCTCTTTTCTCAGAGAAGTTAGGTAGCTGTGAAGTAATGACCAAGACAGGCACCGTACCTGTCTCTTTGAAGTCAAATTATTCATTAGTCACGATAAACACAGTACCATAATATTTTTTAGGACTTCATGAAAACTTTTTCATTTTTTTAAATGAGAAACAAAAAAAGTGAATATAATCCTGGCTCAATTTTATTAGTCTTTATACCAATGCAGTATAAAATATAATTTTAACATTTTCATGGAGAAAGAGGCCCATGAAGGTAAAAGTTGCTAGGGCTCATTAAAAAATAATGTGGCCTGGTGGCATAGCTCAGTAGTTGAGCTACGAACCAGGAAACAAGAGGCCATGGGTTCAATTTCTGGTCTCGGCACATGCCCGGATTACAGGCTTGATCTCCTGTGAGGGGTGTGCAGGAAGCAGCCAATCGAGGATGTTTCTATCTCTCTATCCCTCTTCCTTCCTCTATCCCTAAAAAATCTATAAAATATGTATTTTAAAAGATATTGTGGGCCTGTTTGTTTACCTTCTATTAGAAAAGAGTGGCAAATAAAAGAAATATAACACAGGGTAAAAAGTACTGAGATCAGGTAAGTGCAGGGTGCTCCATCCTGAGAGACCATCTAGGATTTCTCAAAAGCATCAGAAGAAACATGAAGGATGAAAATCACTAGAGCACGAACATGCACTGATCTAAAAACACCTGAGGTCACGATGAGTGAGGAAATTGCCACATACCTTCAGGTACTTGGAGCAGTGGTTCTCAACTCAAGGAAATTTTTGCTTCCCAGAGGACAAGTGGCAATGCCTAGAGACACTTTTAGTTGTCACAAAAGGAAAGGAATGCTACTGGCATCTAGTGGGTAGAGGCCAAGAATGCTGCAAAATATCCTACAAAGCACTGGAAAGCTCTCACTTAGGAATTATCCTGGCCCAAATGTCTAAATTTGAGAAATCTGCATTAGAGAACTAGAATCAGATATTTTTAATTCTGAGCCTTTTCCAATTTGATAGCTTGTTGCTTAGATTTACATTTCTAATGAGTTTAAATATTTAAATATACTTATTAACTATTATAGTTCTTTTTATTAACTAGTATATTTTCTATTTATATCCTTTGGAGATTTTTCAAGTTGTTATTGATCTGCTGCTTAGTGTCCTAGAAGAAATCTTTGTATATTATAGATAGAAAACATGTGTGTCTTATATGTTGCAAATATTTCCCTTACTTTATTATTTTCCTGGATATTTTCTTTTTCTTTCTGTGCAGTTTCTAACTTTAATGTAATCAATAGTATTCTTATTTTTCACATTTTCTGCCTTTATATTATAAAAGCTGTTTTTAACCCAAATTGCATAAACAGATTGTGGTTGTTTTTTTTTGTTGTTGTTGTTGTTCTTGTTTTTTTTAATATATTTTATTGATTTTTTACAGAGAGGAAGGAAGAGAGATAGACAGTTAGAAACATTGATGAGAGAGAGAGACGTCAATTAGCTGCCTCCTGTACATGCCCCACTGGGGATGTGCCTGCAACCAAGGTACATGCCCTTGACCAGAATCGAACCTGGGACCTTTCAGTCCACAGGCTGACACTCTATCCACTGAGTCAAACTGGCTTTGGCACCAGATTGTTTTAATACAATGTGATAAACAGTATAGTACAACAGCATATCCCATGTCAACAGTGTAGAGGCACAAAAAAGTGATCATTTAAAATGGCAGAAGAGGAAGAATTAATTTTTTTATTGTCCTATGTATTTTAAGTACCTAGAAAAGTGATTGACACATAAAAGGCTACCAATAAATATTCATTAAATGTTGAATGAATAAATAAGTGGCATTGAATCTGTCATATAATTGCAGTTTATGAAATAGAATAAAATATTTATACTGGCAAACGTCCTTTGCAGAAATTGGATAATGAGTAGAAGAGATCATAAAGATTTGTATTTCTCCTAGTTTATCCACTTCAAAGCTATATCTGAATCTAGGGCTCCAGGAGCTCAAAGTCTTCCTAGGAATGTGCATCAGGCTTAGGACTGATCCAGATGACCTTGGAGATAGCTATGCATCTCCAGTTCCTCTTCTCAACCCAAATTGACTTGTATTTTTGTTTTGAAAAGAAGAGATTATTCTCATTTCCCCCTAGATACACACACATGCCCATATACAATTTAAGTAAAAAGTGAAAGCTCCTCTAGCTCCCACCCTATTTTCCAGGGGCTTGATGTATCTATCCTTCTATTTTTTAAAATATATTTTTATTAATTTTAGAGAGAAAAGAAAAGGGAGAGAGAGAGATAGAAACATTAACAATGAGAGAGAATCATTGATTGGTTGCCTCTTGCACGCCCCCCACTGGGTATCTTGCCTGCAACTCTCGGGCATATGTCCTTTTTTTTAAATTAAATCTTTATTATTCAGATTATTATATTTGTTTCTCTTTTTTCCCCTCCATAGCACCCCTCCACCCAGCTCCTACCCCTCCCTCTGCCCTTAGCTCCCTCCCATTGATCTCATCCATAGGTGTATGATTTTTGTCCAGTCTCTCCCTGTACACCCTTCACCCCTTTCCCCCTAAGAATTAACAGTCCACTC
>PVJN01026355.1:0-29111 GCA_004026805.1 Lasiurus borealis | reverse complement strand
GCTGCCCCTATCGAGAGCGTTGCATGATGGTCCATCTACTGGCCCTTTTTTTGCTTACAGGGAGCGTTGCATGCTGGGACTTGTAGTCCCCGAAGCCTCCTTGCATGCAAACATGCAAACTTCTAGCAGCCCCCTTGGCTTTATAGTTGAGGCTTTGGGCGGCCTAATTAGGAGAGCGTTGTCGAGACGGTTTGCGTCCTTAGAGGCAGTTTGGAGCCGACAGGAAAGAGGAAACTCAAGTGGGGACATAATAGGCAACTTGGGAAGTGGACTTGATGTCATTTTGATTTCGGGGCTAACGTGGCTGCACGGTATAGCCCCTTCACAATTAGAGAGAGATTACCCTGAAGTCAGGAGACCCGAGTTGTGGTCCTTACTAAGTCGTGCTCAGTGAAAATTATGTCAACGCTTGCAGGGCAGCCGTTTCCTGCCTGCAGAGCAAAGCAGAGTACCAGTTCCGACACGTCCGGCTCCCCTATCAAGCCGGGGGCCCCTCTCTTCTTCCAGCTTCTAATTTTGATATCCTCCCTCCAGCTCCTCGGCGTTCCGTGCAGCTCGCCTCTCAAGTTCTCTCCGGACGGCCTGTTCCCTCGCTTGGAACGCCTTTGTACCCTTGGCAGGCACTGCTCCCTTGAAGTCAGCTCAAAGGCATCTCCTTGAAATTAGCTTTGGTTACCCCCGACAGATGCAAATTCCCCTTCCTCTTTGCAACTTGTATGTCATCTCTTAGTTATTATCGCTTTATATGCCATATATTTCTTTTTTTTTCCTTTTTTCTTTTGGTTTAACAACTTCCTCACGCGAATACAAATACTTGAGAAAGTTTACTTTTTTATATATCTTTTATCATATGCTTCTTTTATGATAACCTCATAGTCTGGCAGAGATTGTATTCTCAAAAATACATTTGATGAATGGCTGAACAACTGTATGACAGCCAAATGGAAAGAACTCTTTACTGGGAATAAGATAACCTTAAAACAGTTTGGAAAGTTGGATAGTTAATACTGCATTGCATATTGGAAATTTCCTAAGTGTAGATTTCAGGTGTTTCTCACCACACACACAAAAAGGGTAACTATGCAAGGAAATAGATATGTTAATTGCCTTGACTGTAGTAATCTTTTTATTATGTTGCACATTTTAAGTATAAACAATTTTTAATTTTAAAATAGGAAAAAGAAAGCAAACAAAAACATTTTTTATGAGATCAAATGTACCAAAATGAAAAGGAAAAAAAAGTTTTATTCTTCAGATTTAAACCTTGTTATGACAAATATTTCATTCCTAAAACGTAGAGAATATTATAAGGCATACTTACATAATTCACCATTTAGATATATCAAACCTTGCCATTTTGCCATTTTTGTTTCCAACTTCATTTTGTTTTGTTGTTTTTTTAAAGAAGTAAAACTATGGAAACAAACTTAAAGTTCTCTGAGTTCCCCTCCCTAATCGATTCACTTCAAGATACTATTCTGAATTTAGCGTTAATTATTTCTGAACCTGTTTTTTTGTTTCGTTTTATTGTTGCGAGTTTGTGCATCCATACAAAATAGTGTTATCGTTATGCACGTTTTAAAGCAGGGATGGGGAATCTTTTTTCTGCCAACGGCCATTTGGACATTTATAACATCATTCTTGGGCCATATTATCAACTTAAAAATTAGCCTGCTATTTTTGATCAAGCATTTCATTAGCTCACCCCTAAGGCCTTGGCAGGGTCAGACCAAAGGATTTATCCAGGCTTGTATGGCCTTTGGATCGGATGTTCCCCAACCCTGTTTTAAAGCTTTATGTAAATGACACTCTGAATGCGTAGTTATGAAAGTTGCTTTTTCCCTCCCAAATAATAGTGTCCTCACACATTCAAAAAATTGTCAAATCTGATGGGTTGAATGAATTTCATTGTGCCTTTAATTTGCATATCTCTGCTAGTTACTAGGGAGACTAAGTGTTGTTTTTTTTAATATGAAAAAGCTCATGTGTTAGTATTTACTTACTTAATTAAAATTTATATATATATATATTTAAAATAATTATTTATTGTTGAAAGTATTACATATGTCCCCTTTTCCCCCTATGGACCCTTCCTGACTCTTGTGGGTTATCTTTTTAATGTGTTTATTTCTGCTCTGTGCATATTCATATTTTTTGCCCATCTTTAATTGAAATTTGGGTTTTTTAAGTAATTTTTTAGAAGATATTTGTATAGACTGAATACTAGGCTTGTCAGTATACAATGAAAATTTTTATGCAATGAAAAGATGCAATGAAAATCTTTTATTTTATTTTATTATTATTTTTAAATCTTATATTTCTGTAGGAAACATAGCACTATTATCTGTTATATCCTACCAGAGAGTGTATGAAATTTGTGCAGGGGGGTGGTGTGTATGTGTCCCTTAGCCCAGCCTGCACCCTCTCCAATCTGGGACCCCTTGAGGGATGTCCAACTGCCCGTTTAGGCCTGATCCCAGTAGGATAGGGCCTAAACAGGCAGTCGGAAATCCCTCTCACAATCCAGGATTGCTGGTTCCCAACTGCTTGCCTGCCTTCCTTCTTGATTGCCCCTAACTGCTTCTGCCTGCCAGCCTGATCACGCCCTAACCACTCCCCTGCCAGCCTGATTGATGCCTAACTGCTCCCCTGATAGCCTGTTTGCCCCTAACTGCCCTCCCCTGCTGGCCTGATCATCCACAACTGCCCTGACTTGCAGAACTGGTCCCTCCCAACTGCTCTTCCCTGCAGACCTGGGTCCCCCGCAACTGCCCTTTCCTGCAGGTGTGATCCCCCACAACTTCCCTCCTCTGTCAGCCTGGTCACTTCTAACTGCCCTCCCCTGCATGCTTGATTGCCCCCAACTGCCCTCCCTTGCAGGCCTGGTTCCTCCCAACAGCCCTCCCCTGCTGGCCTGATCACCCACAACTGCCCTCCCTTGTAGGCCTGGTCCCTCCCAACTACTCTCCCCTGCTGGTCATCTTGTGGTGGCCATCTTGTGTCCATATAGGGTCACTCTATTTGACCATATGGAGTAGCCATATTGTGTGTTGGAGTGATGGTCAATTTGCATGTTACTCTTTTACTAGATAGGTTAGAGGCCTGGTGCATGGGTGAGGGCCACCTGGTTTGCCCTGAAGGGTGTCCCGGATCAGAGTGGGGGTTCCCTTGGGTCATGAGGCAGCCTGGGCAAGGGGCCTGTGGTAGTTTGCAGGCCAGCCACACCCCGGGCGACCCAAGAAGAGGCCCTGATATCTGGGATTTATTTATCTTCTATAATTGAAACTTTGTAGTCTTGAGTGGAAGCCTGGGCCTGCCAGGGTGTGTGGAAAGCTTGGCTTCCTCCATTGCTGGGGTAACCCAAGCCTCCTGCTCACTCCATGGCTGCAGCCATCTAGGTTGGGTTAATTTGCATACACACTCCTAATTGGCTGGTCAGTGAGGCTTGTGGGTATAGCAGAGTGATGTTAATTTGCATATTACTCTTTTATTAGATAGGATGAATAAACAACTGTATGACAGTGAAATGGAAAGAACTCTTTACTGGGAGAAAGATAACTCTAAAACAGTCTATTATATACTATGGAGAACTGCAATCTTAGGTCACAGCATTAAGAGCTCCTGATTTTGGTCCCACAAGCTCTCTTTGAAATGGCCCACATGAAAATCTTTTTCTGGTCTGTGGTTCATCTCTACCCTTTCTTTATGGCACAATTTATTGTACAGAAGTTAATTTTAAAGTAGTCAAATGTGTCAGCCTTCCTTCTTGTTTTGTGGCTTGTGCATTTAGTTTAAAAAAATAAAATCAAGCAAAACTTTTTCTACCATTGGGCCATAAAAAAAGAAAATTTTTTCCCCATTGTCTTCTAACAGTTTTGGAATTTTGTTTTCTTTAAGATATTTATTGCTTCAATCCACTTGGAGGTTTTCACTTTGCTTTATTTTGCTTTAGGGCAGGGATTTTCAGCTGGGTCCCTCAAGAATTACACTGGTGTGTTGCTAGAATTTTTAAAACATGTAATACCTGATTGTTTAGTCATGAGCACTGACCTCTTCTTTCTCTAGATTGTCAAATAAAAAAATGACAACAACCAACACAACAATAATCATCTGCTGTGAGGGCAACAAAATTATACCTATTTTTTTTTTTTGTCAGATTGGAAAAAAATACAATATATTTTTTGGGTGTGCTGTAAATTTTAGTAATTAGTTTATGTGGGCCAGGAGATGAAAAAGGTTAAAAGTTGCTGCTTTAGGGACTTAATTTTTTCATACTTCCCTATATGGTTAACTAGTTTCCAGTAATAACCAATCATTCATTAAACAGTGCATCCTTTTCCTTACTCATCTTTAGTGTTTCTTTTGTATATTGGTAGGTCTGTTTGTGGGTATTCTGTTCCATTAGTTTCTTAGTCTATGCCTGTAGTAGTAACACAAGATTTTAGTTATTGCAACTTTATAACAGATCTTCGTATCTGTCAGGTGAAAGCCTATACAATTTTCTTCTTTCATAAATATTGTAACATTTTGGATCCTCTGCTCTTCTACCTAAATTTAGAATTGTCAGTAGAATCCTTATGGAAATTGTGACTGACTAGTCAAACAAAGCCATGAAAATTGATACTATTTCCATATCATTAAGAGTGACTAAGGATATGAGGCAATTCCTCAAATTCAAAGTAATACATTTACATTTACATGTGTTAATTAAAAGCCAAGGTGTATTAGTTTGCCAGGGCTCCCAAAACAAACTAACACAGACTGGTATCTTAAAGAATAGAAGTTTATTTCCTCACAGTTCTGGAGGCTAGAAGTACAAAATCAAGAAGATGGCAGGGTTGCTTTTATTTTTAGAACTTCCTCCTGGTTTGCTTGCTGGTGGCCCTTTTCTCTCTGTGTCTTCACATGGTTTTCCTCTGTGTGTGTCTGTGTCTTAATCTTTTCTTCTTATCTCCAAATGCAGCCACATTCTGGGTTCCTGGGGGTTAGGACTTGCACATACGAATTGTGAGGTGTCGCAGGTTCAGCTGTGAAATATGTCAATTTTCTTCTTATAAAATTTAAATTTAATTAATTAGCTTTGTGAAAATAATTTAGGCATGTGAAAAGATTTTATTTTTTTAAAACAGACAATCACAGTATTTACAAGAAAAATGAATATAATACATTAAGTGTGATTTAAAATGTTTGGGAGTTAAAATTTGGAGTGGAACTAAATTTTACCCAAAGATCCCTTAAAAGTGATTGTGAAAATTTGCTAGTTTTATAGTTTGGGATTTTTAGCTGATTATAAAAGCTTAAGGAGAGAGGTAGTTTTTTGATCTGTAATTTTAATACATCAAACATTAATTTAAAAAACCTAAGTAAATCTCTGAAGAGTGTTTTCTGCGTCCCCCCAAATGATGTTCAAAGGCAAAAAAGAAAAACTCTGCTTCAATTTTAACTGTAATTACATTGAGTTTATAGACTTATTTGGTGAGAATTGTCATCATCACTTTATTCAATTTTCTTACCTATGCACATAGCATACATTTCCATTTATCTCTACTTCTCAGACTTTAAATAAAGCTTGTATAATTTTCATTTGGGTCTTTCACATTTTCTCTAAGATTTATTCCTGAGTATGGGCTATGTGCAGGGTGGGACAAAAGTAGGTTTACAGTTGTGAGTATGCAAAACAGTTTATTCTTGTATTCTTATTTATTAATTATTGCATTATTTTCCATATGAACTGTAAACCTACTTTTGCTTCACCCTGTTTACTTAAATATATTCCTTAAATACTGGGTCTTAAATTATGACCTAGTAAGGAACATCACAGTTTCTTTACATTTACTGCAAATAAAGAATTTTGGTCTGGAACCAGTGAACTTGTTATCAAGACATGCCAGGACAGCTGTGACTATTTCATGCTCCAAGATATAGCCTCCAAGTTAATCCTATCAGTTGGGTTGCTTCTATGTAACTATCATATGCTGTCTTACAGTTTGGCATTGAGTAAGAAAAAAGATATGCAAGAAAAGATTCCATAGGAAAGATACAGGATTAAAGATTTATAACAAAAAATACATTTTAGACAGAAAGTACATATTGTCTTGTCTATTTTTTTTTTAAGTCTGGAAATGCCAGGCAACATTTTTTTCATCTTTCTTGTTCTTGTGCTGCTGGCTTTAACTTTTTAAAAATGTCATTTAATATTTTGAATAGTCAACGCATCATTCAAAACACAAAAGTACACAAGAGAATGCAGTTTCCAACATCTGTTCATTCCCACCCCAGTGCTATGTGTATCTTGTGTACCCTTCCAGAGACTTTTGATGGATGAATAAGCAAATACAAATATATATGTTTTGCACCTTCTAACATTTGAATAGTAGCAAAATGCTCAGTATAGCATTTTGTTCTATGTTGTTTTTTTGATCTACTTTCTTTGACATATAATGGAGATTATCCCATATGAGTACATAAAGAGCTTCCTCATTTTTTGTCCTGTTTTATAGCTGTGTAATATTCCATTGCATGGGTGTAGCATACTCTAAATATAACCACCTTCCTATTGATTGTCAAGTGCCTGTGCATCCAGAATTATATTTAAATTTTATTTTAATTGTAGAAAAATATGAACTAAAGTTACATTTCCTTTGGTGAAATATATATTTTTTTACATGCCACTTTTGTCTAAGCAAGTTTTTAAGTATTACAAGGATTTGCTACTTGTATAGGTACTGATACCATGTTTTACACTAGAGGTCGCCAAAACAGTATTTAACATCAAAAGATACACTAGTGGTTGAGAACATTTTACGATTAGGCACCTTTAGTTTCTTATCAATTGTAAGCAGGCAGGATACCTTGCAACTGAAGACAAAAGTTGGCTTTGCTACAGTTTTAAAGTAGTTAAGACTCAGGTAATTTGGGAGAAAAGCCAATAATCTTTCCCTTTTCATTATAAATTTTACATTTTGGAGTTTCATATTTTGTTGAATTAAGCAGGGATGTGGAATTTAAGTGATATTAAATTTAGGGAAGTTATTTTAAAAAGATTGTTAAACAATCTCATTTTTCTGTGGCTTAAAATATCTTCAGCCCTGGCTGGTGTGGCTCAGTTGATTGGATTATCACTCTGTGCACTGAAAGGTTTCAGGTTCCATTCCCAATCAGGACACATGCCCAGGTTGCAGGCTCTATCCCTGGTCGGGGTATGTGGAGGAGGAAACTGATGGATGTTTCTCTCTCATATTGATATACATATTTTTTGTTCTCTCTCTTCTTCTCCTTTCCCCTCTCTCTCTCAAGTCAATAAAAGCATATTACAAAAAAATCTTCAGCTTCATCTTTCTTTTTCCACCCATCATGGGTTTCACATCTATGAGGATACCTAGAATCTTCAAATTTAGAGGGTTTTGCCTTAAGTTGGGCACATACTTCAAAAGAATAAAGTGTTCTGTAACTTCTTATAGTCTCTCCTGGAGCAGGTCTGATTGTCATGGGTGTGCATTCTATAACTCCTTATTTGAGATGAAATAGGCTAGTCCCTCTCTGTTCTTTAGAGATAACATTAAATCACAAGCTGGTACAATTGTTAAGCAAATATTTCTCATAGGAGAAATTTCACAAAGAAATTATAAACATGTTGCATTTGTTACAGAGATATGAAATCTTTCAGGACTAAGATTAATGAGTGATATATCATAAGTGCTAAATATTTATTGAATAAATGCATGGTCATGATAGTATCTTGCTTGATAACAAAGGGTTGGAAACAACTTTACTGCCAACAATAAAAAAAATAATTACATAAATTATGGTGTGACCTGGTTACATTTGGAATATCTCATCTTAGATAATAAAAGGCTAATATGCAAATTGTTCCCTTGGGCGTTCAACTGGGAGACTGGGAGTTTGATCGCTCACTACAATGTGTGCTGACCACCAGGGGGCAGTACAGAACACGGTGGGTGAGCAGCTGCGGCAGGGCACTGAGGGAGTGAGGGAAGGAGGAAGTGGGGAGGCAGGGAACCTGATCAGCCCTCATGGCTGGCCAGGCCTAGGGACCCTTCACGAATTTCATGCACCAGCCTCTAGTTTGAATATAAGTTCCTTTGAAATATGTATTTTTTCTTCATTAATTTAGCATAATGATTTGCCCATCACCAGCACTCAGTAAATACTTGTTGAATTAGAATATTGTTCTCACACTGGAGTAGGCAGGGAGATACCCAAAATCTTAAAAGCATCCCCTACTATTTGGAACTAGCCACCTCAAAGTAACAACCACCTTTGACCCTAAGCCTAAGAGATATAGATCACATCAGTAATCAGAAATTAGAATATGAAATCTGAAAGTGAGAAATGAAATGGATTGGATTGGCCATCTATGCAGCATTTCAGGTATCCAACTCAACATGTTGTTTATCATAATCTACCTAGAGTAGAAGTCACGGGTAAACAGGAAGGACAGAATCTGATGTATGCTTTCTTTTGCTTTGAGTTGGAGCAAGTGTAAGATCTGTCTAGTTTTTGGGGAAGACTTAATGCCTCTCAGTTTTAAATCAATATGGAAGTGGTTTCATCTTTACTTTTTAGAACAGGTTTGTGTATTGAAGAAAAGTGATGACCATCTTTATCCAAGTCTGTTTCCCACCACCCCCCGCAAATACTTTTCATAAGTTGCACTCAATTTTATAAAACAGAACCATGTTTCAAATTCTATGAGTTTTTGAAACTTTATTCGTTTGTATTCTACCTCCTCCCTATGTCACCTGTGAGTGTTTCCTAACTTAAAGGTCCCCCCAAAAGCATCTGTGTTGATATGCTTTGCACACAGTGTTTTCCATCCCCTCAAAATGACACAGAAGCAAGACTAATATTTTTAACGCTGTTAAGTTGTTTATGATAGTTTCAGGCCAAAAAGGAATTAGGGGGTGGAACAGATTGGCACACATAGCTATGGCAAAGGACCAATGGCGCCCTCTCCCACCTGTTCTTTTCACATTTTCTTCAGCTTATGTAAACCCACTGTGCAAATGCAGTTTCAAGTCTCCCCGCTTCCAAAGCGATAACGTGCCTCTGAGTCTCTCCTATAAAGAACTTCTAGCATGACAGCTGCTGAGGACTGTTTTAATGACAAGTTTCAGTGAGTCAACTGCTTTAGTTGTTTGAAGAACTGATATGTTTTGTAGAGCTATAAACACATGGCCAGTTAAAGTCTCATCTATGGGGCCCTCAAGAGAGGAAAATGCTGCAGGCATACCCTTTCATCTCTACTTGTGTGTCCCTTAATTTGCTAGGATAATCTTCATATCGGGCTTAATAATTTTAGTTAAAGAGGTCAGAAAAGCACCTTTTTCTGTCCTAGTTTGAGTGCAGTTTTGCCCTTAGATCAAGACAAGGGTGGACCTTGCCTTTGGCCCCCTCACTCTAGAACAGTGGTTCTCAACCTTCCTAATGCTGCGACCCTTTAAGACAGTTCCTCATGGGGTGGTGACCCCCAACCATAAAATTATTTTTGTTGCTACTTCATAACTGTAATTTGCTACTGTTATGAATCGTAATGCAAATATCTGTGTTTTCCGATGGTTCTAAACCTGTGGGTTGCAAGCAACCTGAGAACAGCTGCTGTAGAGCCTAAGCCTATCAGAAAACACAGGTATTTTCGTTATGATTCATAATAGTAGCAGCATTATGTTTATGAAGTAACAATGAAAATAATTTTATGGTTGGGAGTCACCACAACGTGAGGAACTGTCTTAAAGGGTTGCGGCATTAGAAAGGTTGAGAACCACTGCTCTAGAGGGACTGTTTTGTCTCTCTACTAGTTGCACCCTCCCCTGAGCTGAAAAGTCCATGGGGTCAAGGAGACATATCCACCCAGGCTCCCATTCCCCCAATTCCTGGCTCAAACTCAAACTAAACTTTGAAACACATATTCCAAGTACAAAAGCCCAAGCCCACTTCCAGGCTTCTTTCTTGGGCCCATCCTCCCAAAGGCTGACCTTGCTGTTCATGTGGGAACTCTGAGCCTGTTGAGTGCCCAAGGAATGGCTGTTGGCTGGTGTTTACATTGTGAACTCAGAGAGGCTGGTTGAGAAATTCTGTCTGAAGGGTTTGGGCTGGGAGGACACTCTCAACTTAGAAATGATTTTTGGAAGAACTCAGGTGTCTACCTGTTGTTCAGAAAAGGTTGCCCTGTCCTTAAACTCCTCTCAGTCGCCATCCAGTCTCAAATTTCTTATTGGCAAGTAATTTTAAAGTCATAACTAGACATGCAGAGTAATAATTACTTGTTCTGGGTAGTAATCTCAGTTCTCCTGAAGTGGAACTTCTGATCACCTTTGATGTTATTTAAAGGGGTTGTGACTTCAATCGAAGGAATATTTATAATTAAATGGGAAGATAATAAATCATACCATTAGTATTAATATTTTCACTTGAGGTTTAGAAATAATCTATTTATGTATGTTATTTAAAGTGTTTGTCATACTTAAAAGATTTTGGCATTTTAGACTATCAGACAGATTAATGTTGTAATTCTATTTATATAAAATTAGAGGCCCAGTGCACAAAATTTGTGCACGGGGTGTGTGTGTCCTCTCAGCCCAGCCTGCACCCTCTCCAATTGAGGGATGTCCGATTGTCCATTTAGACCCGATCCAGGTAGGGCAGTTGGACATCCCTCTCGCAATTCAGGACTGCTGGCTCCCAACTGCTTGCCTTTCTTCCTTTCTGATTGCCTCTAACTGCTTCTGCCTGCCAGCCTGACTACCCCCTAACCACTCCCCTGCCAGCCTGATTGACACCTAACTGCTCCCCTGCCAGCCTGTTTGCTCCTAACTGCCCTTTCCTGCAGGCCTGGTCACCCCTAACTGTCCTCTACTGCAGGCTTGATTGCCCACAACTGTCCTCCATTGCAGGCCTGGTCCCTCCCAATTACCTTCCCCTGCTGGCCATCATGTGGCGGCCATCTTGTATCCACATTGGGGCAGTCATATCTGACCACATGAGGCAGCCATCTTGTGTGTTGGGGTGATGGTCAATTTGCATATTACTCTTTTATTAGATAAGATAGAGGCCTGGTGCATGGGTGGAGGCCAGCTAGTTTGCCCTGAAAGGTGTCCCAAATCAGGGTGGGGGTTCCCTTGGGACATGGGGAGGCCTGCGCGAGGGGCCTGTGGTTGTTTTTAGCCTAGCCATGCCCCCCAGTGACCCAAGTGGAGGCCTTAGTATCTGGGATTTATTTATCTTCTATAATTGAAACTTTGTAGTCTTGAGTGGAGCCAAGCCTCCTGTTTGCTCCATGGCCAGAGCCATTTTTGTTGGGATTTATTTATCTTCTATAATTGAAACTTTGTAGCCTTAAACAGAGGCCAAGGCAGGCCAGGGCTGCAGAAAGCTTAGCTTTTTCCATTGCTGGGGTCAACTCAAGCCTCCTCCTCTCTCCATGGCCGCAACCATCTTGATTGGATTAATTTGCATTCTTGCTCTTGATTGGCTGGTGGGCATGGCTTGTGGGTTTAGCAGAGGTATGGCCAATTTGCATATTACTCTTTTATTAGATAGGATGTGTAATTGACTTACAATTTCAAATTAAAAGAAGAATGTGAGCAAGTGTAAGTGGTATTTTAATATTTAAGAGAAGTGAAATTTATCAGATATATAAGTTAAAATCAGATTGATAAGAACCTTTGAAATGCTTTGGAAGCTTTTTCTTACTAGGAACATGGACTTGCTTGGTCAGGCATTTGAAGTGCTTGAAATTTAAACCCATTAAGGCAGTTTAAAATACTGAAAGGAAGTTGCTGGAAAAAAATTAATATTAACAAAATAATGGCATTTCAATATTCCAGCAACAAGAAAATGAAATGGCCTACACATAAAGAGATACTCGATACAGGACAGAGGCATCCTGCAGAGAAGTGGGAGGAATTATAATCTTTCCATAAGGAGTGCCAGGACAACTGTGCACCATGTAGGGAGCATGAAATTGGATTCCTAATTCACACTGAATACAACAGTCAGTTCAGGTGGGTATGAGATCTAGTTTGAGACAAATTACAAAATTGCTCAATGACTAATGAGGAGAAGATCTTTACGACTTGGGATAGAGAAGGGTTTCTTAAGTGACACATACAATGCATTCACCAAAATGTAAAAGTTAGGAGGGCTGAGGAAGGCTTCCCAGCAAGCAACACGTCAAGAGCGGGAGAAGGTGGCTGGCCAGCTAGTTCCAGGGTCATTTTAAGTCCCAAAGAAGCTGTTCCTTCAAGTAGCCCCAAAGAATGTCATCTATTATTTTTGTACCAACTAAAGTACCTCAAACACACCTAAAAGCACAAACTCCCCCCTGGTGAGAGGAAGTGATATTTCTAACAAATGGAAGGCAACTGAACCCACCAGTGATGTCTTTGGGTACCCAGTCACCACCACTTCATCATTGGGACACCCAAACAAACTCCAGGGTCATGAAAGAGAAGATCCCAAATCAAACCAGAAAGCTGGGGTGGCTGGAAGAAAGCAGACTAGACCAGGAGCAGACTGTTAGCCTTATGCATATCACAACAGAGGAAATCCAGATGACTAGTAAACATTAAAATGTTCCAACAGAATCAGTCAACAGAAGGATGTTAATTAAAATACTGAGATGCCACTGCATGCCCAACATATTGGCAAACTTTTAAGTTTTATAATACTACATAGTGGCAAGGAGTTCTAATTTTTGGTGGGCACATACTATAAATTATGTAGCCACTTTGGAAGATGGTTGGGATTATCTAAGTTGAAGATAGCCATGCCTTATGTCCAAGTGGCTTAACTCCTAGATACACCCTTTAGAGATGTGGTTCTCAAGGTAGGGTCCCTGGATCAACAGTGTCAGCATCAACTGAGAAGATTTTTAAAATGCACATTTTGTGCCCATTTATTGAAATTATACTCAAGTTGATTTGGGTGGAAAATAACTTCTGCTGTTCTGGCATCCTATCAGCTCCAGGGTTATTAGGAATCCTAGTTCTATGACAGCATCAGCATCTCATCATCAACTCTGGCCTACAGAGAGGATCACCACTGAGCTTCTCCATGACTCTGGTGCCCCTCTCCTCCCGTAGTTTTCTTATTGCTTGATGCATAGGGTCCTCAATGCTCTTTCAATGACTATGGTCAGCTGAAAGTTTTCCAGTCTCATGTAGACCAGACTCATGTAGAAGAAGTAACTTTCTTCTCTTGACCTCTCAATCCCTTCTCCATGGTCTGTCTGACACTTCTGACATCTCTCTACTTGTTTTTATATGAACGTCTGCTTTTCAGATCTTCCAAAGGTAATCCCTGTCATGTATTAGAATTATCTCTGGGGGCCCATATAAGGATATTGAACCCTGAATCATGGGAGAGTGCCTCCCTGTTGATAATTTTTCCCTTCATAAGCTTTATATTCTGCCCCCTTGACCCAGCACCCTCTGATTCACTTCAAGGCATCCTCCACAGGCTCCTGATAGTGCATGATGGTAAGGTTCTGCAGTCACTTTGGTGTGTAAGCACTCTCCTTTCTTAGCAGGCTCTGTGCTTTCCAGTGTGGTCATGCTGAAATTTGGTCCTGTTATCAATTCAGTGGACAGAAAGGGAGGTGGGTACAGATCCTAAGGGAGCGCAAGCATTGCCTTGTAAGGTAGCTGTCTTATTTGAGGCATTTGAAAAATCTTTGAGAGATTACCTCTATGTTCCAACAAAGTACAGTTGTTCATTTCTGCAGACCTAGAGAGTTCAGAAGAGTTTGGAGGCTGAAGACACTCAAGGGCATCCATCCAGAGATCTCCATCCTGAGTCTTTCCTCTGAGGACCTGAGTGTGGAGTAGGAGACTTGACCAGACTGTGGATTCAGCTTTCTCTGAACTTTTGTTCCTCTCACAGTTAAACTTTATGCTCCATCTCCTTCTGGCAGCAGGGGAATGAAGATCTCTTTAAATGCTGCCAAGAAGGCCCTCTGACTTTCACACTTAGCTCTAAACTGCTGATTAATACATTAGTTCCTGTTATCAGTGTCACTTAGCAACAGGCTCCCAATTCTAGAGTTTATAATTACTTTTTTCGTTTCCCCCAGGATTCTGAAAGGACAGAGACAGTGCACTAGCTGCTGTATCTCTTTCCTTTCCTAGGCCATCCCACTCACCACAGGTGGATGTCTTGGCAGTCTCATTTCTACAGCATGCCAGGAGCTACGGGGACTCCAACTGCAACTAGTGATGGGGTTCTTGTTGCTATCTGACCAGCAAGTGAATCAATTCCAGAATCTCATTCTAGAATCTTCTTAGGATTAATTACAGGACCAATGGTTTTAGGCTGAGATTCCTAGTATCCGAGCCCAAGACCATGATTCTGGTGCATGTAATGTATTAAAAGAGTGCTCTCAGCAGAAAGGGGGTGAGGAAAGACAGACAGGGCAGGGGAGAAGGCTGAGCAGGGATGTGGGCTCAGCTGGAGATGCACTTCCACTGAACCTGTGTGAGCTCTGCAGCATTCATTGTACCTGAAAGAGTCCATGAGTCACTGCCCTAGAAAGTTAACTGACTTTCTTTGTACCAAAAAATGGCTGAGGCCCTGGCCAGTTTGGCTCAGTGGATAGAGCATTGACTTGTGGACTGAAACCAGGTTCGATTCTGATCAAGGGCACATGCCCAGGTTGCAGGCTGATCCCCAGTGAAGGCATGCAGGAGGCAACGATCAATGATTCTCATCATTGATATTTCTGTCTCTCTGTCCTTCTCCTTTCCTTTCTGAAATCAATAAAAATATATATTTTTTAAAAATGGCTCAGCAATGTATATAGAGTCAAAATGTTACCCTTATAATTTGTTTTCAACCCACCCGTATACTAGTACTTCCCTAAGCCTTCTTCTAGCTGGTGAGGTATGAGCTTGAACTCTGATCCGTGTCCCAACTTTTCCATACACCCAAGATTAACACAAAGTGCATGAAATAGTTTTAATCAGATCAGAAATAAGAACTATGGATACAAACAGAGGTCTGAGAGGGCACAGAGGCGGGGGCAAATAACATAAAATTATAGAAAGGTTAATTTGAAAACCTATATTTTATGAAGAGGTATCTTTTTAAGTCCAATGTGGGGTTTATTTTGAAATAATTTATTAATCCTAATTGCAAATATATTGTTTTTTTTCAAATTTGATAGTCATAATTTTCCTGCCTGAACCTAATAAAGACCTAATGAAATTGGCCAACATGGACAAAAGATTAATATGAAATAGATCTTATAATATTGAATACAGAGACAATTCAATATTGAAACTATGTTCATTTCTACTTTAGTCACAAGAAAATTAGCAGTAAGCAAAACTAAAAGTTTCTTTTTTTATTTCTGAATACGCCTGGGAGTTAAAAAAGAAAGTACTGTAAGTGACACACGAAATGACCTAGCAAGTGTTTGACTGTGATAATACTTCTAAAAATTTTAAAACTGTCACTTCCTTCTTAAAGCTGAAAATAGCACTTACAAATTGTTCTTCCTGATGCAAATCCACATTAAACTTTGTTAACACAATTCACTCAAAACAATTCCAAATGAGTACATATAGACTTAGAGAAACATAATTAATTCATAATTAATGAATATAGCATTTAATCTAATTATTTATTAATTATTTTTAAAATTTAATAAATATTTATTGTTGAGATTATTACAATTGTTCCTCTGTTCCCCCCATAGCTCTCCTCCACCTGGCTCCCACCCCACACTCTTCCCTTATCTTCCCCTATTATCCTCATCCATAGGTGTACGATTTTTGTCCAGTCTCTCCCTACACCCTTTCCCCCTGAGAATTGTCAGTCCACTCCCTTTCTATGCCCTTGATTCTATTATATTCACCATTTTATTCTGTTCATTAGATTTTTTATTCACTTGATTTTTAGATTCCGTTGTTGATAGATATGTATTTGTTGTTCCTAATTTTTACCTTTAACTTTTTCTTTTTCTTCCTCTTCTTAAAAAGTATTCTTTAGCATTTCATATAATCCTGGTTTGGTGTTGATGAACTCCTTTAGCTTGTTCTTATCTGTGAAGCTCTTTATCTGACCTTCAAGTCTGAATGATAGTTTTGCTGGGTAGAGTAATCTTGGTTGTAGATTCTTGCTATTCATCATTTTGAATATTTCTTGCCACTCCCATCTGGCCTGCATCGTTTCTGTTGAGAAATCAGCTGACAATTGTATGGGTGCTCCCTTGTAGGTAATGAACTGTTTTTCTCTTGCTGCTTTTAATATTCTCTCTTTGTCTTTTGCTCTTGGTATTTTAATTATGATGTGTCTTGGTGTGGTCCTCTTTGGATTCCTTTTGTTTGGGGTTCTGTGTGCTTCCTGGAGTTTAACTCTATTTCTTTCACCAGATGGGGAAAGTTTTCAGTCATTATTTCTTCAAATAGGTTTTCAGTATCTTGCTCTCTCTCTTCTTCTGGCACCCCCACAATTCTGATGTTGGTATGCTTGAAGTTGTCCTAGAGGCTTTTTATACTATCTTCACATTTTTGGATTATTTTTTTCTTTTTGCTCTTCCAGTAGAGTGTTTTCTGCTTCTTTGTATTTCAAATCTTTGACTTGATTCTTATGTTCCTCTAATCTACTGTTAAGTCTCTATATAATATTTTTTATTTTAGTCAGTATATGTTTAATTTCTAGTTGGTCCTTTTTCATCTCCTCTTGGGTCTCACTAAATTTTATCCATATTTTCTAGGAAATTCTTGAAAAACCTTATAACTGTGGTTTTGAACACTATATCCAGTCATTTGTCTTCCTCCATTTCTTTCATTTGTGATCTGTTTCTTTGTCGCCACATTTTCGCTGCTTCCTTGAGTTGGTAGAGTAGCTTTGTGTGCTAGATGTCCTATATGGCCCAGTGGCTCCACCTCCCCAATTACCTGAGGTGGACTCACTTTGGGTACCCCTTTGTGGACTGTGTGTACAGCCTTGTTGTAGTTCAGTCATGATTATTGTTGGTATCACTGAGGGAAATTGACCTCTAAGCCAATTGGTTGCGAGGATCAGCTGTGTATATGCTGGGAGAACTTCTGTGCTAGAGTCAGCTTTATGATACAAGACTTGCAAAATTGCAAAAGCCTGTGTGCTTAGCTTGGATAGGGTGGAGTCTCAGGGTTGAGCAGACAATGTTGGCTTTCCATCAGCCTTGCCCTATGTGGCCCCTGGGTCTCAGTGTTCCTTGGTAATTAATCATTGCAGCCCTCTCTGTGCACACTCACACTCGTGCGACTCCAGACCTTTACCTTTTGCATCTCCCCTGAGTTTCCGTGTGCTCCGGGGACACATATGAGTCTGGGTCCCCAGGGTCTCACCTGAAACTGGAGTTGAGTGCAGTTGGAAGTGGAGTTCAATCCAGTTGCGAGGTTTGGTCTTCTTCCTGCTAAAGAAAGCCAGAGGCATAATTAGCAATCAGTCCTCTCTGCATGCACTGGCGTGCATGCCTCCAGACCTCTGTCTTTCACGGCTACCTGGAGTTTCTCTGGAGTTTCCATACATTCTTCCCTTTCTTTGACAGTCCAGATTCCTCACTTATGAGTCTTGCCTGAAACTGTGGTTCAGTGAAGTCGGATCTGGGGTTTAGTGCAGTTGGGGGTTTCTGTCTCCTTCCAACTAGAGGAAGCCAGCCAGGCGCTCCACCGCCCATCCTCTCCAAGCACATGTCTCCATACCTCAGCTTTTTGCAGGTCCTCTGAATCTCCGTGAGCCCCTCTCTTTCCTTTTAGTTGTAGAATTCCCACTCAGCCAGCTTTTCTGTGGTTCTGGATGATGACCGTTTTGTCTTTTAGCTGTAGTTTTGAAATTGTTGTGCGAGTCATCAGTTTAGGTGTTCCCCTATGCTGCCATCTTGGTTTTCTCCCATTTACTCCAATTTACATGAGGGTTTTATGCAAAGAGAGCTGACCGGAGATTTTTCTCTTTCCTTTAGTAAAGTTGATGCTCACATATCAATTCCATCTAATAAATATGTGTTATTCAGCCATTAGATAAAAATTCAGAGATTTGGGATTCCCAGGACTATCAGGGTGAATAACATGTAATTTGCAATATGAATATAGTTATAAATAAGTTATAAATATGTATAATTCTACATAATAAAAGGATAATATGCAAATTTACCCTAATGGTGGAATGACAGTCACTGTGTCAAGCACTGACCATTTGGGAGCAGATGCTCAATGGAGGAGCTGTCCCCTGGTGGTCAGTGCACTTCCATAGTAGGAGGGCTATTCACCCAGAAGCTGACTTATGGCTGGCCAGCACAGTGGTAAGTCATTAGTCGGACATCCCCTGAAGACTCCTGGGCTGCCAGAGGAATATCTGATTTCCAGTTTAGGCAAATTCCCCAGGGAGCAGGCCTAAGCTGGCAGGTAGACATCCCCCAAGGGATCTCAGACTGAGAGGGTGCAGGCCAAGCTGAGGGACCTCTCCCTCCCCACCTCAGTATATGAATTTTCCTTCACTGGGACTCCAGTTTATCATATGTAAGGCAGTATAAAAAGTGACTATTCAAAAATGTAGTGACTATTCATTTTTCATAGAAATGAAGAAACCTGAGTTGATAAAAGAAATTTCATTGAGGATAGGTTTGGAAGTTTGCAATGTGTTTCAGAACCTAGTGATGGGCTTTTAGGAAAGAAGTCAGGGAGAACTGAAAGCTCATGTGTATTCAGGGAATGGCCAGTTGCGAAGAAAAAAGAAGGGTAGGGAAGACGAGGGCAGTATTATGGTGTTATGGAGGAAACTCATATCATAGTAAATAAAAGGGTTTGAACTTAATCTGCCAATAATAGGGACTCACTGACCATTATGGAACAAGAAAGTAATGTAATTAAGCCTATGCTTTGAACTGATAACTATAATGACAGTGACCTGGGAGAATTTGAAAGTGGAGATGGATAGACTAGTTAGGCTGTGGTGATAATCTAAGTGGAAAGAGGTAAAATTTTGGAGAGCCTTCAGGTACTCATGAGAAGGTCAATTTATTGTCTTTCATTTCACCTTCTTCCTTTGAGTAAGGATTAATCCCTGTCTCCCTTGCAGTTAGATGGGGCCATGTATTTAAGGTTTGGCCAACAGATGTAAATGGAAACAGCCTGTGCACCTTCTGTGAATATATTAAAGGGAGAAGTTTTTGCTTTATATGGTTAGAATATGGTGCTATAGACTGAATGTTTGTCGCCCCCAAATTCACATATTAAGTCCTAATTATCCTGTTTGGTGAAATATTTGTTCATGTCTTTTTCTTGTAACTGGATTGTTTACAATTGAACTTTGAGATTTGCTATATATTTTAGAAATAAGGTCTTTGTCAGATACATGGGTTTCATATCCTGCATTCTCTTTTCAATGCCCTTTACAGGAAAAATGCTTTTAATTTTGGTAATTCATTCATTTCTTTTTTTATGAATCATGACTTTGATGTCATATCTAAAAACTTGCCTAACTCTGTCCCACAAAATACAAAAATAAAGAAGAAGGAGGAGGAGGAGAAGGAGGAGGAAGAGGAGAAGGAGAAGAATGAGGAGGAGAAAAAGAAGGAGGAGGAAGAGGAGGAGGAGAAGAAGGAGGAGGAGGAGAGGAGGAGGAGGAAGAAGAGGAGGAGGAGGAGGAGGAGGAGGAGGGAGGGGAGGAGAAGGAAAAATAAACCGGGAGAGATCAACCAAAAACTTGTATTCATACCTTGTATATGCATAACCCATGAACACAAAAAAATAGGGTGGTAAAGGTCTGGGGCAGGGGGTGAGGATGGGCTATAAAAGGTCAATGGGAGAAAAAAAGGG
Organism: Lasiurus borealis; assembly: GCA_004026805.1. Lineage (NCBI taxonomy): Eukaryota > Metazoa > Chordata > Mammalia > Chiroptera > Vespertilionidae > Lasiurus > Lasiurus borealis. The sequence goes on along the minus strand of PVJN01026355.1, from coordinate 9,291 downwards.
GACATTCATAATACTTTCAACAATAAAGATTTTTTTAAAAGATGAAAAAGAAGACATCATAATCAACCTATTGAAAGTTGATATAAAGAAAAAAAGGGAGCTAAGGAAAAAGTATATTAAATACAGATTTTAAATTGCTGAAAGGGAAGGTATAAAACGAGTATTTTAATTTTCATGTGTCTACCTATATACACACACCTTACACAATTGTATTGCTGGTTAAGTAAACTCTGTAGGGCCGATGCTGGAGCTTGAAGTTAGAGGACAGGCAGACAGGAAAGGAAGAGGGATGAGGAAGAACAAACTGGAGCTTACAAAGATAGGCTGGATCACCTACCTGTTCCGATCTTTATGGGATGAGTGACCTGCAGAATCTGAGGCCCCTCACGAAGGAATTAATCACACTCACCTGGGTCAAGAGTCGGAAAGGGGGAATTCTGGGACAGGTGGTGCACTTGGAGGCCTGGCTGTGCCTCATACCAAGGAGGTCATTCCTTAGATCAATAACAATGTGTTCCTCCAAATCTCGCATAGAACCTCCCTAGTTAGAAACATACAGGAAGAGGAGTTATGGGAACTGAGAAATTTTAATGAAGTGGACATGGTGATGAAAATACCTGAAAACCATCTGGAAAAAGCAGCATGCATATTGGCAGTTTGAGATCCAATTTGTTGTGGGGATTTTGATGATAATTTATTAAAATAACATAGTGAAGGCAGGGTGAAAAGAACCAAGAGGCATGCAAAACAAGGAGCCTTTTTTCCCACATCCCAGGGAGCTGTGATGGTGAGGGATGCGGCTACTGCCAGAACCCAGACGTCACCTGCAAGGAGTGGAGAAGAAAAGCCTCCTGGAGCTCAGAGCAGCAGATAGAGTGGCTGAAAATGGGTCTGGGAGGACACATGATGAATAACTCATGATATCTAATTCAGCCAAACTTCCTAACATTTTATCAAAGAGCCTGAAATAGTTACAGCAATAAATAATCTGGTGTAGGGTTTACATTTCTTTGTCACACTTGCTTTTTTCCACGGGTGTTGACAAATGCCATTAATTTTCATTTCTTCCTCATGGAACACTGCCCTATAAATTACTTTCATAGCAAAGAGTGACTTTATGCTCAATAAAAGTGATTTATGGAAATCTGCCATGTTCTCACTCTGATACTCATAAAATTTCTGCATGTAGTCCACTTCCTGAAGGTTCTGAATCACAATAACTCATGGCCAGGCACTGAAATGCAATTCAACTATTCTAAAGGTGAAAGTGCATAATGCGTTAATATGTCAGTCAAGTAGTAACAGAGGAAGCAAGCAGCTCAACAAAGTTAAAGCACTCGATACACGGAATTCAACTCATAGCGTTGGTGGAGTTAAACTCATAAAGTCAATGCCATGACGAAATACTTCTCAACTGCAATGTTTAAGTATCAGTTTAAAAAGTCACACGTAAATTTATGGCTATTTCTTTGGACTATATTGGGACTCACCCTTACCCCATCCCTCCCTTCCTTCCTTCTCTATTTTCAAGCACTTTTATGTCTTATTTTATCCTGAATACAGATATTATCCCCATAATTCAAAAAATAAAACTGGGTCCCTTCAATGCAGAAGATGAAAATGAGGGACTATAAACAGCTTGCTCATTCTCTCCAACTAGAAAAGGTACAACTCACACATTAAAACAGATAACCTGCCTAGCCAGTTTGGCTCAGTGGATAGCACGGGCCAGCAGACTGATTCAATTCCATTCAAGGGCACACACCTCAGTTGCAAGCTCCATCCCTGGCTTGCTTGCAGGAGGCAACATATTGGTATTTCTCTCTCTGTGTCTCTCTCTCCTCCCTTCTACTATTCTAAAAATCAATGGAAAAATATCCTTGGGTCAGATCAACAACAAAAAAAGCAGATATCCTGCTTCCAAACATTCTTACTTTATATTTATTTATTTATTAATGTAAATTCTTTATTGTTTAAAATATTACATAAATCTTCTTTTCCCCCCATGGACCTCTCTCTGGCCACCCCCACACCCCAACACATGCCCTGACCACTCCCTCCCCTCCTCTCCGCAGTCTATGTACATTGGTAATGCTCATATGCATGCATACAAGTCCTTTGGTTGATCTCTTACCCACTGCTTTCCCTCATAAGTTGGACAGTATATTCAATGCTTCTATGTCTCTGGATCTATTTTTGTTAATCAGTTTATGTTGTTCATTATATTCCACAAATGAGTGAGATCATGTGATATTTATCTTTTTCCCACTGGCTTATTTCATTTAGCATAATGCTCTCCAGTTCCATTCAAGCTGTTGCAAATGTTTAGATTCCCTTCTATTTTACAGCAGCATATTATTCCATTGTGTAGATGTACCACAGTTTATTTTTTATTTCTTTTTTTAAAATAAATCTTTATTGTTCAGTTTATTACAAATGTTCCTTCTCCCCCACCCCCGCCATAGCTCCCCTCCACTGATTCCCCACCCCCCAACCCCATGCCTTTACCACCTGCCACTGTCCTCATCCATAGGTGTAAGATTTTTGTCCAATCTCTTCCTATACCCCTCATTCTCTTCCCCCCAAGAGAATTGTTAGTCCATTCCCTTTCTATGCCCCTAATTCTATTATATTCAACAGTTTATTTCATTCATTGGATTTTTTTATTCACTTGATTTTTAGATTTACTTGTTGACAGGTATGTATTTGTTATCACTTTGTTGTTCACAATTTTTTAATATATATTTTATTGATTTTTTTACAGAGAGGAAGGGAGAGGGATGGAGAGTTAGAAACATTGATGAGAGAGAGAAATCGATCAGCTTTCTCCTGCATGCCCCCCACTGGGAATGTGCCTGCAACCAAGATACATGCCCTTGACCGTAATCGAACCTGGGACCTTTCAATCCGTAGGCTGATGCACTGAGCCAAGCCAGTTTTGGCCATAATTTTTATCTTTATCTTTTTATTCTTCTTCCTCTTCTTAAAGAAAACCCTTCAGCATTTCATATAATTCTGGTTTGGTGGTGATGAACTCCTTTAGCTTTTTCTTATCCATGAAGCTCTTTATCTGACCTTCAATTCTGAATGATAGCTTTGCTGGGTAGAGTAATCTTGGTTGTAGGTTCTTGCTATTCACCATGTTGAATATTTCCTGCCACTCCCTTCTGGCCTGCATAGTCTCTGTTGAGAAATCAGCTGACAGTGGTATGGATACTATCTTGTAGGTAAATAACTGTTTTTCTCTTGCTGCTTTCAAGATTATCTCTTTGTCTTTTGCCCTTGGCATTTTAATTATGATGTGTCTTGGTGTGGTCCTCTTTGGATTCCTTTTGTTTGGGGTTCTGTGCACTTCCTGGACTTGTAAGTCCATTTATTTCACCAGGTAGGGAAAGTTTTCAGTCATTATTTTTTCAAATAGATTTTCAGTATCTTGCTCTCTCTCTTCTTCTGGCACCCCCATAATTCTGATTTTGGTACGCTTGAAGTTGTGCCAGAGGCCCCTTACACTATCTTCAAATTTTTGAACTCTTTTTTCTTTTGTTTTTTCTGTTAGGGTGTTTTTTGCTTCCTCATATTTCAGATCTTTGGTTTGATTCTTGGGGTCCTCTAGTCTTCCATTAGATTTCTGTACATTATTCTTTATTTCCGGCAGTGCATTCTTAATTTCTGACTGGTCCTTTTCCATTTTTTTGATATTCTCAGTAAGATCCTTGAAGGTCTCACTAAGTTTCTCAGCGGTTTGTAGAAGATTCTTGAGTAACCTTATAAATGTGGTTTTGAACTCCATGTCCAGCAGTTTTCTTTCCTCCATTTCTTTCATTTGTGACATGTTTCTTGGTCTCTGCATTTTGGCTGCTTCCCTGTGTTGATGGAATGGCTTTTTGTGCTAGTTGTCCTTTAGGGCCCAGTAGCTCCGCCTCTCCAATCACCTGAGGTGGACACTCTTGCTGCACCCCTTTGTGGGCTGGATTCACAGTCTTGTAGTTAACCCTTGATTGCTATTTGGTACACTGGGAGGAATTGACCTCCAGGCCAATTGACTGTGAGGATTAGCTGTGTCTATTAATGGAATAACTGCTGTGCTGGATTCACCCCTATGGGGCAGAACCTGCGTCAGTGGGGCTTTGGTGCTCACCGAGTCTGCCTCTTGAGTGTGTCACTTATGGATGTGAGGAGTTGAAATCTGGTGTCGTCTCACACTGATCTCTAGGGTACACTGGTTCTTGGATCTCCAAGGAGGTGCAAGTCAGCTAGTGACTGAGACCACCCAGCAGAAGCTACAGGGAGATTTGCAGATTTCTCCTCTTTGCTTGGAGTTTGGAAGTTTTGGAGTTGTCTGACCCAGTTGCAATTTGTTAGGTTAAGCTGCCAGAGGGCAGGTCATTCATATGCAAAAGCTGCTGAGAACAGCTGGGTGGGTTTGTAAATTGGGTGGGGCGAGGTCTCAGGGAATCACTAGGCTAGGGCGTGGCAAACAGCAATGGCTGCCAGTCAGCCCTCTCTGCTGTATTCTGTTCAATGTCCTCACATCCCGAGCCCCAGCACAGTAAACAATGATTCCTGTGTGCACCTTTGTGAGAGAGCCATCCTCCCTTTCCGACCTGATAGCAGACTGCCCAGTTTCTCCCTATATGAGTCTGTGTCCCCAGAATCTCACCAGAAACTGGAGTTGGTAACTTGTAACTCCCTCCCAATTGAAAGACAACAGCGCATAGCAGCCCGATTTGGGTGCATCTCTGTACATCTGCCTTTCTGAGCCTCATGTCCTACCAGGTCTGGATGCACTTTTTTCTTTCCTTCTAGTTGTTGAACTTCCACTTCACCAGCTTTGCTGTGGTTCTGGGGGCTAGTCCTTTTGTCTTTTAATTGTAGTTTTGGTGTGGTTGCAAGAGCCAGCACATATAGGTGTATATCTTATGCTGCCATCTTGGTTCCTCTGTACCATAGTTTTTAAGCTACTTATATGCTGATGGGCACTTAGGCTGTTTCCAAATCTTAGTTATGGTGAATTGTGCCACTATGAATATTGGAGTGCATATGTCCTTTCTGATTGGAGTTTCTAGTTTCTTGGGATATATTCCTAGAAGTGGGATCACTGGGTCAAATGGAAGTTCCATATTAATTTTTTTGAGGAAACGCCATACTGTTCTCCACAGTGGCTGCACCAGACTGCATTTCCACCAGCAGTACATGAGGGTTCCTTTTCCTTTGCATCCTCTCTAGCATTTGTTGTTTGTTGATTTATTGATAATAGCCATTCTGATGGTATGAGATGGTATCGCATTGTCATTTTGATTTGCATCTCTCAGATGATTAGTGACTTTGAGCATGTTTTCACATGTCTCTCAGCCTTCTGTATGTCTTCTTTCGAAAAGTGTCTATTTAGGTCCTTTGCCCATTTTTTGATTGGATTATTTATCTTCCTTTGGTTAAGTTGTATGGATTCCCTATAAATTTTGGAGATTAAACCCTTATCAGCGAAAACATTAGCAAATATGTTCTCCCATGCAGTGGGCTTTCTTGTTGTTATGTTGATGGTTTCTTTTGCTGTGCAGAAGCTTTTTATTTTTTATATAGTCCCATTTGTTTATTTTTTTCTTAGTTTCCATTGACTTAGGAGCTGTATTGGTAAAGATATTGCTATGACAAATGTCTTCTATTTTGCTGCCTATGGCTCCTTCTAGGATTTTTATGGTTTCCTGTCTTACATTAAAGTCCTTTATTCATTTTGAGTTTATTTTTGTGTATCATGTAAGTTGGTGTTCTAGTTTCATTTTTTTTTGCATGTATCTGTCCAATTTTACCAACACCATTTATTGAAGAGACTGTCTTGACTCTATTGTATGTTCATTTCTCCTTTGTCAAATATTAATGGAGAACAATAGCCTGGGTTGTTTTCTGTGTTCTATGTTCTGTTCCATTTTCTATATGTCTGTTCTTGTGCCAGAACCAGGTAGTTTTTTTTTAATAAATCTTTATTGTTTAGATTGTAGTTGTTCCTATTCACCCCCCCCCACCCTACCCACACAGCTCCCCTGCAGCTGGTTCCCAACCCACTCCAGGCCCTTACCCTTGCTCCCATGGTCCTCGTCCATAGGTGTAAGATTTTTGTCCAATCTCTTCCTATGCCCCCCACACCCTCTTCCCCTGAGAATTGTCAGTCTGCTCCCTTTCTTTGGCCCTGATTCTGTTTTATTCACCAGTTTATTCTGTTCATTGGATTTTTTATTCACTTGATTTTTAGATTCACTCGTTAATAGTTATGTATTTGTTGTCATTTTGCTGTTCATAATCTTTATCTTTACCTTTCTCTTCCTCTTCTTAGAGAATACCCTTCATTATTTCATATAATAATAGTTTGATGTTGATGAACTCCTTTAGCTTTTTCTTATCTGTGAAGCTATTTATCTGACCTTCAAGTCTGAATGATAACTTTGCTTGGCAGAGTAATCTTGGTTGTAGATTCTTGCTATTCATCACTTTGTATATTTCTTGCCACTCCCTTCTCGCTTGCATAGTTTCTGTTGAGAAATCAGCTGACAATAGTAGGGGTGCTTTCCTATGGCAACTAACTGTTTTTCTCTTGCTGCTTTTAAGATTCTCTCTTTGTTTTTTGCCCTTGGCATTTTAATTATTATGTGTCTTGTTGTGGTCCTCTTTAGATTCCTCTTATTTGGTGTTCTCTGTACTTCCTGGATTTATAAATTTATTTCTTTCACCAGGTAGAGGAATTTTTCTGTCATTATTTCTTCAAATAGGTTTTCAGTATCTTGCTCTATCTCTTCTTCTGGCACTCCATAATTCGAATGTTGGTATGCTTGAAGTTGTCTCAGAGGTCCTTACACTATCTTCATATTTTTGGATTCTTTTTCTTTTTGCTTTTCTGGTTGGGTGTCTTTTGCTTCTTCATATTTCAAATCTTTTACTTGATTTTTGGGATCCTCTAGTCTGTTGTTGAATCTTTATGTATTATTCTTTATCTCAGTCAGTGTATGCTTAATTTCTGATTGGTCCTTTTTTTATATCCTTGAGGGTCTCACTAAATTACTCAGAGGTTTCTAGAAGATTCTTGAGTAACCTTATAACTGTGGTTTTGAACTCTATATCTAGTATTTTGCTTTCATCCATTTCTTTCAATTGTGACTTTTTTCTTTGTCTCCGCATTTTGGCTGCTTCCCTGTGTTTTTTTCTATGTACTGAGTAGCTGCTAAGTCTCTTTAAGTTCATAGAGTGGCCTTGTGTGGTTGGTGTCTTATAGTGTCCAGTAGCTTAGCCTTCCCAATCACCTGAGGTAGATGCTCTTGGTGCACCCCTTCCTGGGCTGTTTGAACAGTCTTGTTAGAGTTAACCCTTGATTGATGTTGGTATCACTGAGAGAAATTGACCTTCAGGCCAATTGGCTGTAATGACCAGCTATGTCTGCACTGGAAGATCTATTGTGCAGGAGACACTCTTATGGGGCAGGACTTGCTTCAGTAGGGCTTTGGTGCTCACTGAGTCTGCCCCTTGAGTGTATCTCTTATGAATGTGAAGAGTTGTAATCTAGTATGGTCTCACTTTGACCACTGGGTACACTGGCTCTTGGATCTCCAAGGAGGTACAAGGTCAGCCACTGTCTGGGGCCAGCCAGCAGCACCTACAGAGACATCTGCAGATTCCTCCTCTTTGTATGGGTTTTGGAAGTGCCCAGGCAAGGCTCAGCTATGAAGCAAGACCGCTGCTGCTGCCAGGCCTTGGGCCTGTTAGAGGAATATGATGTGTTAATAGAGCCTTATTGAGAGGCCTTTATTCTTTTTTTAAATTTCTTTGTAAGCTTATCAGCTCCATAGTAATTTTAAAAAGTACAGGTGGGAGTAGTGACCTTTAAAAGTCACTCTTTAAGTCAAGAGATAATGAATTGGTTATAGGGACAGAAGTCATCAAAAACACCTGAAACATATATAACTAACCAGATCCTAAATCAGCTAGAAAGAGGTCAAAAGTCTATTGGTCTAATTCAGTTTGCCGCCTACTGACCTAGACTCTTGATTCCAATAATTACAGGCTGTTGTTGTTCCTTATGATTAAGCCCCTATACCAATGGTCGGCAAACTCACTAGTCAACAGAGTGGCAAACTGTGGCTTGCAAGTCACATGTGCCGCAGTTTGTTGACCACTGGTAATTAATCTTCTTCAACAAACATTGGAGAACACAGGGTAGATGTAAGGTTTTCTTAGACATATATTTTCAAGAAGGTCTACTCTCACTTGACACTTTCCTGCCATTCACAATGATAATGATAACAATAATAGTTTTTATTAAGTTCTGTCTACTTGCCAAGTAGTGTTTCTCTGATTTTTACATGTGATCATCTTAATTATCTAGAAAAAGCACTTGACAAAATTCAACATCCATTCATGATGAAAACTCTCAACAATGTGAGTATAAAAGGAATGTACCTCAATATAATAAAGACTATATAATATAAGCTAACATAATATCCAATGGTGAAGCGCTTAAAACTTATCCTCTAAAATCAAGACAATGATGCCTACCATCACCACTTTTGTTTAACATAGTAGTGGAAATCTAAGCCAAAGCACTTAAGGAAGTCAAATAAATAAAAGGCATCCATATTGAAAAGGAACAAATAAAACTGTCACTATTAGCAAATGACATGATATTATAAATGGAAAATTCTAAGGACTCCACCAAAAAAAAATTGTTAGAAATAATAAACAAATTCAGTAAAATTGCAAGGTACAAAATTAATATATACATATCACTACAGGCCTGGTGCACAAAATTCGTGCACTGGGGTGGGGGTGGGGGTGGGGGACGACTATCCTTCAGTCCAACCTGCACCCTCTCCAATCTGGGACCCCTTGGGAGATGTCTAACTGCCTGTTTAGGCCCAATCCCCTAAACAGGCAGTTGGACATCCCTTTCACAATCCACGACTGCTGGCTCCCAACTGCTCACCTGCTTGCCTGATTGCCCCTAACTGCTTCTGCCTGCCACCCTGATCACCCCCTTATCATACCCCTGCCAGCCTGATTGACGCCTAACTGTTCCTCTGCCAGCCCAATCATTTGCAACTGCCCTCCCCCTACATATTCCCTCTTTATTAGTTAGGGCTTTTTTCTTTAACATATTGGACAATGTACCTGCCATGGTCTTGACAAACCAGTAAAAGTGTAAACCCAAACTAAAAGTGTCATAAAATAAACTCCTTAAACAGGAATTTCATGAGCCCTTGGAAAGGTGATATCATGTGGTTGTTTCTTCATTTCTTCCTTCTCTTTCTT
>PVJN01026354.1:0-29112 GCA_004026805.1 Lasiurus borealis | reverse complement strand
GGGTGGGGCCATTGGGGGTAAGCAGACCAGTAGGGGGGCCAGTTGAGGGTGAGCAGGCCATCAGTGGGGGTCAGTTGAAGGTGATCAGGACAGCAGGGGGGGTCAAAAGGGGGGAGACAGTTTGGAATGAGCAGGCCAGCAGTGGTCAGTTGGGGGTGAGCAGGCTGGCACTGGGGGCAGTTGGGGGTGATCTGGATGGTGGGGGGTATTTGGAGGCAAGCAGGCCAGTGGCAGGGGGGCAGTTGGGGGCAAGTAGGCCAGCAGGAAGAGAGGTTAGGGGCAATCAGACAGGCAGGCAGGCAGGTGAGCAGCTGGAACCAGCAGTCCCAGATTGTGAAAGGGATGTCTGACTGCAGGATTTAGGCCCAATCCTTATAAACCAGAAGTAGGACATTCTTTGAGGGGTCCCAGATTGGAGAGGGTGCAGGCTGGGCTGAGAAACACCCCCTCCACTGTGCACAAATTTCGTGCACCAGGCCACTAGTTTGTTATAATAGAAGAGCATATGTTAACAAGAATAGTAAAATTGCCATTTATTAAAACCAAACCTGACAGCCTTTCTATTCTTTCTAAACCTTCTCATTATTCCAACACTTGAGATATAGCCTATAGATGGGTCTTATCCATAAAGAATAAAGCACACTGATATTTCCTCGATGGTGATGTGATAACCAATAATTATTCATAGGATCTGCAAATGTTTAAAGATTAGTCGGCAATTTGTGAATGGTGGTTAAAATATTGATTTTCCCAATGTTATTTCTGCCTTACTGATGTTGATACATATGTTACCCTGATAGAACATTTATAAAACAAAACTCTATATCTGACTTGGAGAAAATGGCTCAAAAAATGCATTTTGATTCAGACTTTACACACTGAATAAGGTGGCTATGATTTCACACAGAAAAAAAAAAATATATATATATAAGGAGCTGTGAAATTCAAAAGGCCACTGAGGATAGGTACCTAGAGAATTCATGAATAGAACACTTGTAGGAGTTGAGTGAATGTGTTGACTCTTAAGTTATTCCTCCATGTATGGATAAGATGCCCAGAATTCCATTGGAAAGTAAATCTTTAATAATAATAAACTTTGATGTTTGAAAATAAAAGCAAACCACACACTTCCCAAAGGAAATGAGGATATTTTAAAATTAATAAGCCAATTAACATTGATCTAAGGTTCAAATGGGTTTAAAATAATATGAAACAGGAGTACCTCATCTTATACTATGGCTAGAGTTTACGGATTCCTTGCATCTGTTTTTTTCTTTGGAACTTTTTTCCAGACGTCAACTTCTTTGGAATTTTCTCTTTCTTTCCTCAACTCCATCATAGAAATGAAATATATTCTTATTTGTTGACTTTTTTGAACAAAACTTGGATTTTTTATAATTTGTTGGCCTGAAATGTTACAAAATGATTTTTTCTCAAAATATACATATTTATTTGAGCTTGTAATTCTTTTACTGTACAGATGCAAAAAGGCCCAGCCACCGCGGCTCAGTGATTGAGGGTCGACCGATGAACCAGGAAAGCTTGGTTGGATTCCAGGTAAGGGCATATGCCTGAGTTGCGGGCTCAATCCCCAGTAGGGGGCTGCAAGAGGCAGCTGATCAGTGATTCTCTCTAATCATTGATGTTTTTGTCTCTCTCTCCCTCTCTGAAATCAATAAAAATACATCTTAAAAAAAAGGATGTGGGTAATCAGCTCATCTAATATGTTCTTGTATGACCATATTAATATTTGACAAGTTAGAATGTTAAGAAATTATTTGAACAGTTCAGCAATTTATCTCTATCAACATGAGCCTTTAGTGAGGGAGAAAGTTTGACTGAACAATATTAATGATGTCAAAGTAATAAAAGACATGCAATAGTTTTAGTCATCTTATGATATTGTATCTCCTCTTATTTTTAGTCCATAAGAAAAACTTGTATGAAAAATTATTTTTAAAAAAGACTGTTAAATATAATTTTACTAACAAAAACATTAAAGTTAAATTAAAAAAATACTCCTAAAAAAGATTGATTCACTACTGAATTTAAGCGGTTTCATGCAACTTTAGAAAAGCAAAGCAAAAGATGACCCCGAGGCCCAATGACAAATGGAATAAAGCTACTTGTAAAAGCATTTATGAATCAGCCTCAGACCATTACTCAAGATTTGAATACACATACACATATATTTGCAGCAATAAAGAGTTCAATTTAAAATGTTGACTGTGCAATCTTTCAAAACATGGTAGACACATCCAAGCAGCAAAGAAATAATTCAAGTGAACCTTAAGACCTTATTCTTAGAGCACATTAGAACATTAAAGGCTTTCTCATGTGCTAATTGGTTTTCATGCTAAAAAGTGGAAAATGGTCTCTTTCTTTAACTACCTTCCCATTAACAAATTAAACATATTTTACAGTTAGGCCATATTTTTAGAAATCATCTGGTCAACAATGTGAATTGTAGTATCCTATTGTCTGCAAATGGGGCCAGGGACACGGACGGCAAGGAGAGACCTAAAAAAGAGGCGACTCCAGATTGATCCTTTAGTAAGCCAGGATCTTATGACTCTTGCCTTGAATAGACATCAGATTCTTTAAAAGGTTACATAGGGTTCTTAATGGGGTTCAGTTATGTATCCCATCCAGAGAGTCTCAACAACACATTGTGCTCTCTAGGCCTTATCTGGCAAACGGCTTCCACTATGGCAGTAGTTCTCAACCTTCCTAATGCCGTGACCCTTTAAGACAGCTCCTCATGTGGTGGTGACCCCCAACCATAAAATTATTTCCATTGCTACTTCTTAACTGTAATCTTGCTACTGTTATGAACTGTAATGTAAATATCTGATATGCAGGATGTATTTTCATTGTTACAAATTGAACGTAATTAAAGCATAGTGATTAATCACAAAAACAATATGTAATTATATATTGTGAAATATTTATTTCTAATTACAAATAAATGAAATTTTGTCTTGAACCATGGTGTAGCATGGGTAACAGTCTTCATAGGACAACAGTAAACTACATTGCTACACTTTGTTACACTGAGGAGTGGTCTGTTGGTTCCTAAGACCATGGGAAATAGGTGTTTTCCAAAAGTCTTAGGCGATCCCTGTGAAAGGGTCGTTCGGCCCCCAAAGGGGTCGCGACCCACAGGTTGAGTACCGCTGCACTATGGCAATGGGCAGATGGTCCATTCTAAGGACAGTGGAGGGGAAGAAGAGCTTCTGACCGCGTAGGTCCAGCTCTCACGTCAATTGCAGTTACATCATCTCGGTGACCTTCTCCAACATACCCTCCACCAAGAATTTCACCTGAATACTCAGCAAAGGTAGGCCAGTAAGGACCTGGAGGCCACGAGGGCACCACTGGTCACCTGGCTCTCCCTTCTCATCACTAGCATGAAGGACACTTGCCTGGAGGACAGACAGGGCAGCATATCTTTCCATTTCCTGAGAAGATGGCAGCATATCATTATTGGATCCCTGGGGGGTGGGGGGGATTCCTACATGGCTCACTGCATCTCAATGGAACCAGAGAGGCACGATAACCACCTAAGTGGCATGTGCTAGAAGTGATGTGCAGCGTGATACTCGGTGTTTATCTAGGAAATGAGAGGGCATGGTCATGCCTTCATCCTCACTCCATCCTTATCCCGACTCCCTTCCCGGCAAGGAGGAGCAGCATTTCACTAGCCACCGTTTACCCTTTCTAATACCTGAAATGTATGTCATACCCACTCGCAAGTGATAAGACTTAGTGTATGTTCAGGGAGTTTCCAGAGGAAAAGTTTTTAATGTAAACCTCTATTGCTTTTCAGTGACTTATTGCTGTTTCTAGATTTTCCCTTATATCTAACAGACCTGTTGGGACACATGCATATTCATCATGAAGCAATTAGAAAACAAGGATAACGTTAAGAGGAAAAAACAACACACTGTACTCCAATAACCGCCAAAGTCTAAGCCATATTTATTTATTATTTAAAATACTTTTATTGATTTCAGAGAGGAAGAGAGAGAGATAGAAACATGCCTCCTGCATGTCCCCTATTGGGGAATGAACCTACAACCTGGGAATGTGCCCTTGATTGGAATCAAACTTGGGACCCTTCAGTCCACAGGCCAATGCTCTGTCCACTGAGCCAAACCAGCTAGAGCTAAGCCACTCTAATATTTTGTGTAATCTTCAGTCTTTTTCTATGCACATCCACATAATAACAATGTCTATCATTCACTTAGAGTATACTGTCAATTACTCTATCCAACTTCTTTATAAACATTATCTAATTTAATCTATATTGCAATCTTAAGAGATAAGCATTATTATGCCTATTGTACAGATACAGATATTGAGGCTTGAAGGGTTTAGATAAGTTGTACAGAATCACACAAGTAGAATCATAGAAACTAGTTTTAACCCACCTATGCCTGGCTCCAGAGCCTGTGTTCTTGATTTCAATGTAATACTGTTGATTTATACATTTCTTTAAGACTATTAAATTGTGTTGCTTTATTAAAAAAAAAAAAACACAACACCTTTCCCCATTATTTTATTTTTTAATATGTTTTGATGGGTTTTTAGAAAGAGGAAGGGAGAAGGATAGAGAGATAGAAACATTACTGAGAGAGGAACATCATCAATTGACTGCCTCCTGCATACCCCTAACTGGGGATCAATCCTGAAACCTGGGCATGTACCCTGACTGGGAATCAAACTGACAATCTCTTGATTCCTAGGCAGCGAACTGCTGAGCCACACATATCAAGCTAAAATTATATTATTTTATACAAACTGCATTATAATTCTTCTTAAAGTATACTAACTCTGTAATTCAGTAAGCATAATAGGAAGAGAAGTGAAACACATAATATATAAAATTTGCATTCTAAAATACATAAAATATTTACCCTTCACATTTCAGATAGTCAAATGATATTAAGAGTTAGCACATGATAAATAACAAATAATGCAATCCATAAAGAAAAATGCCCAGGTTTTCATTAAAGGCACAAACACAGTACTAGTGTTTATACATTTAATTAGTTACCAATAAATACACATGATTTTTTTTAAGTCTTGGAGAGCTGTGGCAGGTAGAGCTATTAGGATCAATCATTCCAAGGAGTGAAATATGTCTTTAGGAAATAATATAGACAAGTAGTTTATCAAAAATTAGGTTTAATTTCTTCTGGTAGGGTGGGTTTATTTGATTTCTAGAAATATAAATTTGAAATAATAAGTAAGGAAGCAGACCAAAAAAAGTATATAAGCAACCGATTTCACAGCTGCGAAAAAGAAAGATTGCATTTTATTAAAACAACAAAACAACATAAATAATTTATGTTTTGTAATTCCACAAGTTTAAGTGCTTGAAATACTTTTTTAAGGTTTAAAAATGTTTAGTTTTGCTTTGTAGATATTTTCATTGTTGAACTTTATTATTGACTAGAGTCCTGATGCATGAATTCGTGCATGGGAGGGGTCCCTCTGGGTGGCCTGCAAGGATCGGGCTGAAACCCATAGTCCAATGCTGCCTGCAGCTCCTACTTGCTGTTCCCGCTCATCCTGGCCCCACTGTGACTGCCGCAGGCTTATGCCCAATCAATCCCTATCTGGAGAGGCTCATGCTGCCGCAGCAGTGCTCACCAGCCATGAGCCCTGCATCTGGCATCCTCCCAAGGGGGCTGGCCTGCGGGATCAGGCTGAAACTAGCTCTCCGACATCCCCCAAAGGGTCCCAGATTGCAAGAGGGCACAGGCCAGGCTGAGAAACCCCACTGTGCATGATCAGGCCTGGAGGGACTGCAGGAGGGATCCAGGGTGTCCAGCCCATCTCATTCAGTCCCAATCAGCTGAACCCGAGCAGCAAGCTAACCTGGTGGTCAGACCAGTTGACTGTCTTCCCCCTCGTGGTCAGTGCACGTCATAGCAAGTGGTTGAGCAGCCTTTGCATATTATTAGCATACTAGTGGCCTGGTTGCACGAAATTCATGCACTGGGGAGGGGTCCCTCAGTCCAGCCTGCCCCCTTATATACTGGGAACACTCAGGGGATGTCAAAGTGATGGCTTAGGCCCCCTCCCCATTGGGACCAGACCTAAGCCGCAGTCTGGCCTCCCTTTGTGGGAGGAAACCAGGCTGATCAGGGGAAGGCGCCAGCTCCCTCACCATGCTGTTGCAGCCACTGCCACTCACCGCAGCCACCAAGGCATTTTCATCAACACAGACTCCAGTCCCTTCACCGTGGAAAAATGACAACTTTCTTTAAGCATTCTCAAGATGTGTCTTTCATAGGATATGACATTTCTTTCTTTCTTTTTTTTTTTTTTTATCCTCACCTGAGGATACATTTCCATTGATTTTTTTTCCCTTCCCTCCAGTCCTAGGCTCGGCCTCTGCCCAAGCCTAAAGTCTCTACCCCAGGCTTTAGGCTTGGGAAAGGGTTACCACCCGGCACTTCCAATCACAGATATGGCCCCTTCCCAAGCCTAAAGCCTCCACCCCAGACTTTAGTCTTGGGAATGACTCCCTGCCCCTCTGATTACAGGCTTAGCCCCTTTCCAAGCCTAAAGCCTCTGCCTGATGGCTGGCGGGAAGTGACCTGGGTGCCAAAGAGGTTCCTAGGGACCTAGGAATGTGTGCAAATTAACAGCCAACTTTGTTGGGTTAATTTGCATATACTCACTCTGATTGGCTGTGGGCGTAGCAGAGGTATGGTTAATTTATATGTTTCTCTATTATTAGGTAAGATTACGCTTTGACTGTTTGGTTGTTCTGTTGTTTGGTCTATTTGCATATTACCCTATTATTAAATAAGATTGTTGAAAACATAGGCATTTGGCTTAGCATCATCCTGGAAAGAAAAGCTGATGGAAGGAAATGTGAAAAGGAGCATAGGAGCAAAGGCACATGGAGGAAAAAGTGAAGGGGTGAAAATATGGGTGATTGTAATGTAAT
Source organism: Lasiurus borealis (assembly GCA_004026805.1). Classification (NCBI taxonomy): domain Eukaryota; kingdom Metazoa; phylum Chordata; class Mammalia; order Chiroptera; family Vespertilionidae; genus Lasiurus; species Lasiurus borealis. The sequence continues at coordinate 22,145 of PVJN01026354.1, read as the reverse complement.
TATATAAAAATATAGGTTAATCTTGCCTATATAATGAAAGGCAAATATGCAAATCAACCCAATGGAGGAATGACCAATTGCTATGGTGCACACTGACCACCAGGGGTCATACGCTCAATGCAGGAGCTGCCCCCTGGTGGTCAGAGTGCTCCCACAGGAGGAGTGCTGCTCAGCCAGAAGCCAGGCTCATGGCCGGCGAGTGCAGTGGTGGTGGTGGGAGTCTCTTCTACCTCCACAGGAGTGCTAAGCCATCAGTTGGACATCCCCCCGGGGCTCCCAGACTGTGAGAGAGAGCAGGCTGGGCTGAAGGGACCCCCCCCCCCCGCAAGTGCACAAACTTTGTGCACTAGGCCTCTAGAATATATATAAAACCTTAATATGCAAATACACCAAATTGCAGAACAAACAAACAACCCAACAGTCGGTCATGCACTGACCACCAGGGAGAGTGCATGGAACATAGCAGGCATCGGCCACAGCAGAATGGTGAAACAGGTTGAGGGGGTGGCCAGACCCAGGCAGGGTGCCAGTCGCTGTCATCAGGGTGAGCATCTGGTGGTTACTGAAAACTATTTGCCTAACATGCCACAGTCCCACTCAGTGCTCACACCTGCTGCCTGCACTGGAGTCGCTGCTAGCACCAACTGCCAGCGCCCAGCACTGGCCCTGATAGCTCAGTGCCAACAGATGCGAGCAGTGACTGCTGGCCCCAATCACCCCTCAGGGCTTCTCCACCTCCCCCTGCTCCTGAGGGGTGGTTGGGACCAGCAGCTGCCTTTTGCACCTACTGCTGGCAATTGTCCCGCTTGCACCCACTGCCAGCTCCAGGTGCTGGCCCCGATCTCTCGGTGCCCTCAGTGGGTGCGAGTGGCAGCTACTGGCTCTGATCACCCCTCAGGGCTTCTCCACCTCCCCCTGCTCCTGAGGGATGATCAGGGCAGCAGTCGCTCATACCTTCTGATGAAATCAGCCCTGGTTGCACCCCTGGCTGGTGCTGGCCCCAATCATTCCGTGTTGTCAGGTTTAGAAGTTGGAGTGGGGCTAGTGCTGTCAGCATGTTGGAGCGGCAGCAGCAGGAGTGGGGTTGTTAGCAGACAGACGACTGGGGGCTGTGGTGGGAGAGGCATGGAGGATGGGTCCAGACACGCTTCTGTGTCCACTGCAGCCTCGTAGCCCACAGTTCCTTTCAAGGTGCATGAATTCATACACTGAGCCCTTAGTTATAGTATAATTGGGGTTACATTGGGAAGTTATCCAACAAGTATTTAGAAAAATCTACAACTATATAGCAGATAACTCTGAATTCACTCTTCTGAAATTGAAGGCAAATGTTCTGCGTGTCTATTTATTTATTTCAGATTATTTGAACCTTCTTTATAAAACCGCAGGCAACATTCTTTAATGAAAAGTGTCCAGAGACAAAAACCAGTAGTTGCTTTAGACATTGGAATCATTGATTTCCCCATAAGTCACGCTAATTTCTAATAACTCTTCCAAAACAAATAATACACCTGCTTTTGGACATCTATTATTGTTTTGATTTGACACAAACAGACCAACTTTAGTCATATAATATAAAAATATTAGTAAAACATATCCCTCTGAGTGGCCAAATTATTATGACCACTTGATGTTTGTAGGCAAATTAGCCATATACTACATTGTATGGAAATCGAAGGCCTGTTCGAACACCTTCGCAGTCTACAGTTACCAAGATAAAACATATCCAATTTGCACAGGAACACAAGGATTGGACAGTCAAGCATTGGAAAAAAGTCATGTGGTCTGATGAATCACATTTCCAGTTGCATCATGAGATGGCAGAGTGAAAATTTCGTGGAAATAGCATGAAAGCATGCACCACACATGCATGAGTACAACCCTTCAAGATGGTGGGGGCAGTGTTATGGTTTGGGGCATGTTTTCCTGGCATGATTTGGGTCCTTTGATTCGTGTGGAACAATGTCTGAAGAGCACAGCATACCTACGTATCGTTGCTGATCAAGTTCATCCTATCATGTTGATGGCGTATCCCAATGGAGATGGCTTCTTCCAACAAGACAATGAGCCATACCACAGTGCTTGTGCAGGAGTGGTTTCAAGAACATGCGGGAGACTTTACCTTGCTCAGGTGGCCCCCACAACCACAAGATCTCAATCCTATTGAGCATTTGTGGGATGAAGAGCCATCAGGCATCTGGTTCCCCAACCATCAAATTGCACAGAACTGGACAGTGCTATTCATCAGGTATGGTGTCAGGTTCCCTTTCAACATCTCATGGAGTCAATGCCATGAAGAATCATCACAGTACTGAAGGCAAAAGGTGGCACAACGAAGTGCTGATGGGGTGGTCATAATAATCTGGCCACTCAGTGCATTTGCCAAACAAAACTGTATGTGTCACTGGGCATTGGTTTTAATTAGTTTCCTCACAGGGTTTTATTCTGAGCATGATGGAGAGTTCATGTCATCTTAATCAGAGATTAATTCCAAGCATTTTTATTCTTCTTTGGTACCTGACATTTTTAAGAACTGATTCAGGAGACACATTTCTGATTTTAGAACCTCTGGTCCACGGAAGTGAATTTTCCATTCTATTTCTTGTAACCAAGGTATAATGAACTGGAGAATAACTTCCAAAGGAGATTCTCAGGCAGAGGTGAAAGGATCTGGTGAATGTGAGTGTGGTTGTAATCTGTGTGAAATGTGGCTGTGGGAGGTGAAGGCAGGCACAGGGCCAGCTGTGAGGCCACCCCTGTATCCAGCACTGATGAAGGACAGGTGCACGGAGGCAGACTCTGTCTTGGCTAAGAGTGGCCTCAACGTCTGAGTATTTCCCCAAATCTGGTAGTGTCACAGAATGCACAATGAATTTAGAGGGTGAGAAAACTACTCTTTGAACTTTTCACACAGACTGAATCAATAATAGCAAACTAGAGCTAGCATTTATTGAAAATTTCTAATTATATTCGGGGGACTGTGCTAAGTGCTTCATATGGATTAACTTACAGAAATATCTCAGGAGAAAAGTATTTTTATTGACTTCTAGGAGATTTGGGTCTCAGAGGACCCTGGTACGATGTGCAAATATATCAGATCAGTAAATGGTAGGCAGAGAGTCTGATCCCAGAGTAGGGGAAATTAGCCACGCCATGGTCTGGAAGATTTTAAAGCAACCTCTTCCTGGCTAGCAAGATAGGACTTGACCAACATGTTTTGTGGTAGCCGCTTAATCTCTTATTGGTGACTATCTTTCAAATTTTGGAGCAATAATGAGATGAAGAGGTGAAATAGGTTTATTTGCAATGAACAGTTTGTAATTTTAGGGTGTATATGGGAATTCTCTGTACTTTCTTCACAATATTTTTGTAAACCTATAGTGCTCTAAAAAAATACGCCAATAAAAATAAGGCCTATGACTCTTTTTTTGTCTGCTTTCTAACTCTATTCTCAACTGTGTATACCATCTGTCAAAATATATATCTACCTGTAGACATACACCCAAAAGCTCTTCAGGAAGGCCTTCCAGATCATAAAAATTCCCATTTTCTCCAATGCTTTTATTATTCTACTTTTCCTAGACTGCTTGGCATTAAAGCCAATTGTGTCTTTTCATTAGATTTTTAAGTCTCTAGAATATAGAGACCATTCATTTCTTACTCATTTTCATTCCCATACCCCATTACACATTACCTTTACTATGCCTGGGTACATGATCATGAAAGAGAATTATGACTCCATTTTCCTGAGCCGCTCCCATGGATGCAGGAGATATACATGCTATTAAGCTTCGTCTTTCTCCTGTTTATCCCTCTTTTATTACAACGATGTCTCAGCCAAGAACCCAGAAGGAAAAGGTAAAATTATTTTTCCTCCTCTACAGAGCGACAGGCTTTATACCAATAGCCTATGTGTGTAATAGGTTTGTGTAAATACTTTTAAAGGAAAACCACAGGCCCAAAATGGTCTCACTTGTGCTAAAACCCCATGATGCCAAACCTAGATTTAATGCCTGACCTAATTGCTGATTAAGAAACACATTTGTAATCAACCAGTCTGGAATTTTCTGGTCAACACCAACGAAGTGATCTGTCACATGGACCCTCTCCATCTTCCACCTCCTACCCACAGAAAGAAGAGACAATTGCATGATGAAAAACCTTCCCCATTCTCATCTCCCCGTACAACCCCTCCTGGAGAGTACCCCTCTATTTGCTAAATGGGATTCTGCTGGACTCATAAATGGCTGAATAAAGCCAATTAGATCTTTAGATTTACTCAGCTGACTTTTGTCTTTTTAAGGGTATACTGTGATATATGCACCGTCAGGAAAGAGCCCGAGGATGAATTTCTCAGAATGTATTCCCATTGTTAAGCAGCACATGACCGTATTAAACATCAGATAATGGCAGAGGCAAGTATTTGTTTCATGTCATTTTTCTTCTGGAATATCTTGAGTTTATTCTATCTAAAAAAAAATATTTCACTGTCTTTTTTTCAGCCATACTTATAGTCACAATGATTTGCCAGATAGGCAAAACTGGAATAAGGACAGCCATTTTATAAATAGGTATATTGTATTTACAACCAGAGCTATGTTTATGTTGAAATTACTGTAGTACTTGCCCATTAAATAAGTTCATGCCTATTTATTGAGCAGCATGATGCATCAAACACTGTTGTAGGTAGTGGGGATTCAGCAATGAATAAGAGACAGTCCCTGCCTTCTACTTTTTATTCTAAGGTGTGCAAGGACCCCACATGTTGACTGAAAAATAATACCAACTAGGTGTTTTGTCACCAAGGATTTATTCTGGGGGTGGAGGGGAAGGGCTGCAACCCAATGTATGCAAACATGGCAAGTCACACACACACACGCATTCTGGCCTAAGTGCAGAGAGAGAGGGGTATGTATGTAAGAGAAAATAGAAGGGAAGGGAAGGGGAAGTTAGAACCATAGAGCTTTATTGTAAACAGAGTTCTTCCTGTAGGCTTCTCTCCACTACATAGAATTCCAGAACTTCCTTCCACACACCCTCTTGGCTATGTTCCCTCGAAGCTCCAGTTATGGTTGTTGTTGTTTTTTTTTTTTAAATATCTTTTTATTGATTTCAGAGAAGAAGAAAGAGAGATAGATAGAAAGAAACATCAATGTGGAGAGAGAATCATTGATGGAGCCCACACAACCCGGAATGTGCCCCACTGGGGAATGGAACCTTGACCTCTTGGATCATAGGTCAAGGCTCAACCTTTATGCCACACCATCCGGCCCAAGTTAGTGTTCATCAGAGAGATTCAAGAAACACGATTAGTGCCAAAGCTGCCCTGATGAGAATCCTGAACTCCATTTCTGGGCCTTCGTTGTTAGGGCAAGCTTTGCGGAAACCCAAGGGTAGTCACCCCGGTTTTTAAAAGCGAGGCCTCCAAGAAGCACAGCTGTCGAGGCAAGCTATATATTTATATTTTTGTCTTTGGGGAGGCGGGGACAAGGATGATAAGTCAGATCTATAAGTCTTTGTGGGGAGCAGATGGATCTGAGCTTTCCCTTCCCATTCAAACGTCCTTAAAGTGCTGGTCTGGGAGTGAAAGTTGTTCCACCGGCCGCCTCAGCCGGGGCTCCCCCAACACCGGATCCCTTCTGTTTGCAGCAACTTAGGTGAGTCCTCCTGGCCGTGGCGCCGGCACAGGATTGACCTTCTCCGGTCCCCGTTCGCCGGCGCGGGGCCGGCCGCCACTCCCTCCGGGAGGAGACCGGGTGGGGCGGCCAGGGAGCCTCGGGCGCCGGGCTGGAGGGGCGCGGGGCGAGGAGGGCGTGGGCCGGGGCGGGGCGAGGGGCGCGCGGAGGAGCTGTCAGCGCCGGGCTCGCGGGGAGAGAGGAGGTGCGGGCTCCCCGAGGAGCGGAGCGGAGCCGAGCGGCGGGCGCAGCGTGAGACAGCACATCCTGCGCGCCGCGCCCGCCGCCTCCCTCGCCGGCCCCGGAGCGCCGCCCCAGCGCGGAGCCGCCCCTGCGCCCGGGGACACCCGTGCCACCGCCGCCGCCGCCGCCCGGAGTGCGCGCAGGTAAACAGAGAGGGGGGCGACGCGCTCTCCCGCCCCTCCGGCCGCTGCTCGGAGCCCCTCCCCAACCTCTGCCACCCGGGGGGCGTCTGAGCGGGGCGCCGGGCATCGGGGCGGCCGCTGCCGCGCAGCCTGGCTCTCCCTCCTTCGCTCGCCGCCACCCCGGCTCCGGGCGCTCCCCCCGCCGGGAGCCCTCTCCTTAGGGCGGCCAGACCCCCCCAGCGGCTGCCGCTCCCCTAGCAGAGCCGAGAGGTGAGTGCTGAAGAGGAGGAGGGGGGGCCCTGGAGCTGTCTTCACCTTGGCGTCCACCTTGGGGGGCCGGGAGGGGCGTGCGAGTGCGCCCCGCCGGAGCCTTCTCCTAGGAGAGCGGCGGGAGGCCGGCGGCGGTGACATCCGCGCCCCTCGGAGCCACCAGCTGCCGGCTCCTGGGGAGGGGATGGGGGGGCTTCGGAGGGAGCGGAAAGGGAAGGGTTCTGTGTGATTACACGCTCAGCTGTCTGCAAAGCTCCTAGATGCTGTTGCTCACCCTCACCCCCCCCCCATCCCTTCCCCGCCCCAAGTCGGAGGGAGCGAGTGCACTTGCAGCAGGGGATTCAGGAGGAACACTTATGCAAGAAGATGCCGGCTCCTTTCACTGCGGCAAAGAAGTGTGGTGGTGGTGGTGGTTGATGTTGGGGGGGGAAGGGGCGGTTCGTGGCGGCGTGGCTCGCCTTCCTTCCCCCACTCCCACTCAGGAACCGTTCTGCTCGCACAAATCTGTGCGTCATCCTAAGGGCAGGGATCCCGGCCGCACTGATCGCGGGCACCTGTCATGACTGGCACCTCCTCGGCTAATAAGGTCAGGCAGAAATTACTTAGGAAATCAGAGACTCAAATCAACCGCCCCCCCACCCCAAAAATAAAAAAGCGGAAGATGGAATGCAGTCCTTGTCCTGGCCTCCACTACATCTAGGTAAGGGGCAGGGAAGAGAGTAGCCAGCCATTTTCTTGCCTGGAATGCCTTTTGGAGTGGGCATTGTAGACACACTGTAGAGAAAGGTTGTGAAAAAAACTGTTGCCAAATATTCCAGGTTAGCAGGAAGTGTAGTTAACAGGGAAGCATGCTACCTGCGGAAGACACCATGGGACTCATGTCAGCACAGACATGTATGTAGTTTTTCATTGTGGGAAGGGATAGAGAAAGCTGTCGATCAGGGCAGGTTCATTTGAAATGGAGCATTCAGTGCAAGTTGCATCCCCAGGGTATCAGTGGGAATGAGATGAATACTTTCTCTGGTTATTTAAAGAAAAAAAAAAAAAGCCAACTTTTCTCTGGAAGTTTTGGTGAGGCAAAAAAGCCCAAACTCTGCTCATCTGACCATATTTCTCACCAGTCAGACACTCACTCCTTCCACTAAGTTATCAACTGTTCTCATCATTGGAAGCAGCTCTCCAGTATTTCTTAAGGTTTGAGAATCCTGTTGTTCCAAGAGCTGATTCTTTTAAAAATCTGCTAGCATCCTGGTTGGGATGTTCATAGAATATAGTCGGGGACCCAAGGCAGGCGGGTCCCGGACTGTCCAGCTCTTGGCCCAGCGCTGAGGTCAGAACATCTCTTTCTTCATTGTCTCTGGCCCCAGGCCTGGGTTCACCTGCTTCTTCTTCCCCTCGAACCTGGGATGCAGCACTATGCCCAAGAGGAGAGAGAGGGCTCCGTCCCTCTTCACACCCAGCCTGTCCTCCTGTCCTACCGAAAACTTGATCTGAAGCTCTTTTGGTGTTAAAGGTTTTCTTCATTAGGTGTAATCTCCCATCATGTCTGGGCAAAGGAAAGAAACTCAGCTCACCGGACAAGGGGGCAGAGATCTTAGTGTGGTGGTTCCTGGTCACTAGTTTCTGACTAACTTCTGAGCTGGTAGGAGGAAGTCCCCTGCATTTGTGTCAGCCTGGGTTATGTCTGAGAGGGGGTTCTATTAACTTTCTTCCCACCCCCACTACATCCCCAAACACTTTCCTGCGTCTACACTTAACAAAAGCAAATAAGCTCTTCCCTTGACCCCAGTGCTGAGTGAAGTGATTCCTGGGGACCCAGCCTGGTGCCGCTCTGTCCATACCCAGACTGCCCTGGAAACCAGTCTTGTGGAATATATGCCAAGCCTTGAAACCCAGCCTCTTAGCGCAGACTCTGTGCACAGGCTTCGTCCACAGCTAGTTACCTAAAGGGACCATTCATTCTCCCTTGTCACCCTGTTTCTTTCTGTTACTTAATCTTGCATCAGTTGAAAAGGTCAGAGGATATTGTCTCACCACCGTTTTCCTCCCGACATTTTGCTCCACCAAATAAAATGAAGATATATTGAGCCCATTACCAGTGCTCAGTACGTTTAGTACTTGCATCAAACCGAATTTACTAATTGTATTGTATTACCAATAGCACTTGAGCAGGCACTACCTGCTGTTAAACTACTTTTCCATGTGTTAGCATATTTAATCCTCACCAGAATCTTAGGTATTACATTATTTGCAATCTTATTTGACAGAGGGGGAAACTAAGGCACAAAGATGCCAAATACCTTTCTGAAAATTGTTCAGGGAGTAAGTTGTAGGGTTGGGATTTGAATCCAGGCAATCTGACTCTATCTTGCATGTTATAGAACAATTATATTGGTTAATTATCAGATACTAAAGGCCCAGTGTATGACATTCATGAGGGTGGGGCGAGGGGAGTGTCCCTCAGACCCCTCGAGGGATATCCGACTACCCATTTAGGACAGTTGGACACCCCTCTCACAATCCAGGACTGCTGGTTCCCAACTGCTCACCTACCTGCTTTCCTGATTGCCCCTAACCACTTCTGCCTGCCATCCTGACCACCCCTAACCACTCCCTTGCCATCCTGATTGATGCCTAACGGCTTTCCTGTCAGCCCAATTGCCCCTAATTGCCCTCCCCTGCAGGCCTGGTCACCCCTAACTGCCCTGTCCTGCAGGCTTGATTGCCCCAAATTGCCCTCCCTTGCAGGCCTGGACTCTCCCAACTGCTCTCCCCTGCTGGCCATATTGTGGCAGCCATCTTGTGTTCACATGGGGGCAGCCATCTTGTGCACTGGAGTGATAGTCAATTTGCATATTACTCTTTTATTAGATAAAATTGAATACCAGGCTCTTAGGTTATCTCCTTTTATTTCTTACTAGATGCCTGGTGCACAAAATTCATGCACGAGGGAGGGGGTGTCCCTCAACCCAGCCTGCACCCTCTCCTATATGGGACCCCTCTCACAATCCAGGACTGCTGGCTCCCAACTGCTCTCCTGCTTGACTGTCTGATTGCCCCTAACCACTTCTGCTTGCCAGCCTGATCATCCCCTAACCAATCCTCTGCCAGCCTGATCAATGCCTAACTGCTTCCCTGTTGGCCTGATTGTTCCTAACTGCCCTCCCCTGCAGGCCTGGTCTACCCCCCTCCCCAACTGCCCTCCTATACTGGCTCGGTCACCCCTAACTGCCCTCCCCTATAGGTATGGTCACCTCCAACTGCCCTCCCTTGCAGGCCTGGTCCCTCTCAACTCTCTGCCCCTGCTGGTCTGATCGCCCACAACTGCCCTGTCCTGTTAGCCATCTTTGTGTATTGGAGTGATGGTCAATTTGCACTTACTCTTTTATTAGATAGGATATGAATCCTCTGAAGTAGACATTATTATCCACATTTTACAGATGATATAACTGAGTTAAGTGACATACTTAAGGTTATAGTTAATAAATAGCACAGGAAGGATTCAAATCAGATCTGTCTGAATCTTAAACCAGAACTCATCCATTATAGCTAGTGTTCTCCGTGAGAAACACAAATGCCATGCTTGTCTGTTTCCTTCAGGTTTGCTGCAAAAGTTTCCTGTGAGCCATTATTATTGCCTTTAGGCCTCAAGGGTAGCATGCTTTTTTTTTTTTAAGCCAGCTGATGGATAGCTTTGGTGATATGGCAAACCCAAAGTAGGACCATAGCTCTTTTGAAAGCAAATATTGCCTTGGATCTATCTCCTAATAAAACCTGCTAATTCCCTATAATACTTTGTGGTTTCAAATGCTAGACAAGTGATTGTTGTAGGATCCCTTCTTACTAGAAACCTTTGTGACTTCTGCATCTCCTGGGATATGGGAGAAAATGTGTTCTTTTGGGTACTTTGCTGAGACAATGAACTTCTAGACTTAATTCTTTAAGAATTAACTTAAGTTCATTTGACTCTCATTTTACTTGTTTGAATTTATAAAAATCCTTTCCCCAGGTCCATGTAAAAATTATTCTTCCTGACCTGGAACTTTTCATTGACATCCTATGCTTATTTCCTCTGCTTCTTCTCAGTAGAAAGCCTGGCACCAGAATGTCAGACTGAGGTTTAAAGCATAATAGGCATGGTTGTCTAGACACCAACCCTGAGGAGCCCACATCTTCATAAAGCATTTTGTGGGACTCTGTTTAGAGGAGGCTTCTTCTTTAAAAAAAAAACAAAAAACACAAAACAACAACAACAACAAAAAAACTTTATTGTTATTCCTCTTTTTTCCCCCCTATTACCTCCCTCTACCTGGTTTTGGCCCCAACCCAGGCCTTCATCACCCACCCTGTTGTCTGTGTACATAGGTAATACATATCTATAATAATAACAGCAAAATATGTTTATTGATCGGACATCCTTCAGGATGACTTTCCAGATGAGACAGAGGCGACCACCACTGTGAAGGGGGCCAAGGCAGTCGCCATAGTGGTGGGGTCTGAGGTCCTTGCACAAATTTCTTGCAATGCGCCTCTTGTATGCACATAAGATCTTGGTTTAATCTCTTCTCACCCCACTTCCCTTTGAGAATTGTCGGTCTGTTCCATTTCAATGCCTCTGATTCTATTTTATTCACCAGTTTATTCTGTTCATTAGAATTCTTATTCATTTATTTTGATTTTTAGATTCAATTGTTGTTTTTTTAGATTCAATTCAGTGTATTTGTTGCCATTTTGTTGTTGATATTTATGAACTTTTTCTTTTTCCTCTTCATATAATACTAGTTTGGTGGTGATGAAGTCCTTTAGCTTTTACTTATCTGTAAAGCTCTTTAGTTGACTTTCGATTCTAAATGATAGCTTTGTTGGGTAGAGTAATCTTGGTTGTAGGTCCTTGCAATTCATTGCTTTGAATATTTCTTGCCACTCCCTTCTGTCCTGTGTAGTTTCTGTTGAGAAATCAGCTGACAGTCGTATGGGTACTCCTTTGTAGGTAACTAACTGTTTTTCTCTTGCTGCTTTCAAGATTCTCTCTTTGTCTTTAGCCCTTGGCATTTTAATTATGATGTGTCTTGGTGTGGTCCTCTTTCGGTTCCTCTTATTTGGAACTCTCTAGGCTTCCTGGACTGTAAGTATTTCTTTCACCAGGAAGGGAGGTTTTCTGTCATTATTTCTTCAAATAGATTTTCAATACCTTGCTCTCTCTCTGGCACCCCCATAATGTGAATATTGGTACCCTTGAAGTTGTTCCAGAAACTTCTTACACTGTTTTCATATTTTTTAGATTCTTTTTTCTTTTTGCTCTTCTGGTTGGGTGTTTTTTGTTTTTTGCTTCCTCTTATTTCAAATCATTGATTTGATTCTCAGAATCCTCTACTTTATTGTTGAATCCCTGTATATTATTCTTTATTTCAGTCAATGTATGCTTAATTTCTGACTGGTCCTTTTCTATTTTTTTGGAGGTTTCTAGAAGATTCTTGAATAACCTTATAACCATGGTTTTGAATTCTATATCCAGCAGTTTGCCTTCTTCCATTTCTTTCATTTGTGACATGTTTTTTTTTTTGTCTCTGCATTTTGGCTGCTTCCCTGTTTGTTTCTATGTATTGGGTAGAGCTGCTATGTCTCCTTGAGTTGGTAGAGTGGTCTTGTATAGTAGGTGTTCTATAGGAACCCAGTGGCTCAGCTTCCCCAGTCACCTGAGCTGAGAGCTCTAGGTACACTACTTTGTGGGTTGTGAGCACAGTCTTGTTTTTGTTTTTGTTTTTTAATATATTTTATTAATTTTTTACAGAGAGGAAGGGAGAGGGACAGAGAGTTAGAGACATCGATGAGAGAGAAACATCAATCAGCTGCCTCCTGCACATCCCCTAATGGGGATGCGCCCGCAACCATGGTACATTCCCTTTACCAGAATCAAACCTGGGACCCTTGAGTCTGCAGGCTGATGCTCTATCCACTGAGCCAAACTGATTAGGGCAGCACAGTCTTATTGTAGTTGAGACTTGATTGCTGTTGGTGTCACAGGAGGAATTGACCTCTGATCTGCTGCAATTATAGTAGGAGAGCTGCTGTGCAGGAGACACTCCTATGGAGCAGGACTTGCTTCAGTGGGACTTTGGTGCTCACTGAGTCTTCCCCTTAAGTGTATCCCTTATAGATGTGTCCACGTGTAATCTGGTATGGTCTTGACACTGACTACTAGGTACACTGGCTCTTGGGTCTCCAGGGAGATACAAAGTCAGCCACTGCCTGGAGGGCCACCCAGCAGGAGCTTTAGAGAGATCTTCAGATTTCTTCTCTTTGTACTGGGTTTGGAAGTGCCCAGATCAGGCCCAACTAGGAAGCAAGGCAGGCTGGTACTGGTGCTGGGTCTTGGGCCTTTTTTTGATAGGTTGGGGTTCCCTGACTCAGCTGCCGCTTGTTTGAGAAATTTTAGTCTGAGCAAGGACAGGGCATTCATTTGCAAAAGCTTCTCTACAGAGCTTGGGTGGGGTTTTAAATTGCATGAGGCAGGGTCTTGGGGAATCACGGGGTGGAGCAAACAGAAATGGCTGCCAGTCAGCCCTGCAACCAGGGAGATCTCAGCATAGGAACAGTGATCCCCGTGAGCAACTCTGTTTGGGAGAAAGCCACCCCTGAGTTACTACCCTGATACCAGACAATCCAGTTCTTCCTCCTATGTGTCTGTGTTCCCCAAAGCCTCACCCTGGTGCTGGTGCTCAGAGGAAGCGAGACCTTGTAAGTTCAGTTCATGATGCTGGCCTTTTAAGAGAAACAGCTGGGTCTCCAGCAGCCTCTGTGTCACTGAGCCCCAATCTGCACTAGTTTTTACAGCCATGGATCTTACTTCCCATAGGACTGCTTTTCCCAGCTCTGGGGCCCTGGGCTGGGAGTCTGGTGTGGAGCTGGGGTCCATTGCTCATCTGGGCAGTCTCTGCAGAGACAATCTTCCTCCAATTAAAAAAGTGGCACACATGAGTGCCTGACCAACCTGTTCCAAACCTCCACATCTCCTACCAGTAGCAGTGTACTTTCTTCTTTACTTCTCTGGCTGTAGTATTTCCATTCATCCAGCTTTCCAATGGTTCTGGATGATGGTGGTTCTGTATTTCAGTTGTAATTTTGATGTGGTTCTGAGAGGCAGTGAATACTGCCATCTTCCCCCTCCTAGGTACAGAGGAGGCTTCTTAAACAGGAGTCATAGCTGAAACCTGTTGGGCTCAGTGTATAGAGCATCGGTCTGTGGATTGAAAGGTCCCGGGTTCGATCCAGTCAAGGGATTGTACCTTGGTTGCGGGCACATCCCCAATAGGGGGCATGCAAAAGGCAGCTGAACAATGTCTCTCTCTCTGAGCGATGTTTCTAACTCTCTATCCCTCTCCCTTCCTCTCTGTAAAAAAATCAATAAAATCTATTTTAAAATAAGTAAATAAACAGTAGTCATAGGCACTGTGAAGGGCAGGCTCATGTTAGTTTTTAATGAAAAAGAGTATGCCTTGGTGCATACATGAAGTTTTCTAGGAAAATATAGGGCATTTGTGACTAAAAAGAGATTAAGCACTAGTGATTTAAGTGCATTGTTTATAAAAAGGGGAGGAACAGAGGCCACTGGGCTAAAATGTGTTGAAAGCAAGGCTAACCTGTTCATCCAGAGCTAGCCAATACCTGCTAGAGGTGCCCAGGTGTAGGCACAACACACATTCATGCATGCTGCAACCAAGGGAGGGCTCCGGGGGCGGCAGGCAGACCTCGCACTGCATGCCATTCATTGTGCACTTACCGTCTTCATATTCCTGGTTCATCACATCCTCCCAACATCCTGTAAAGCTGACATTTTTTATCTTCATTTGTTAAACAATGAATCTGATGCTTGGAAACATTAAGCCACAGGGTCAAGGCTGTATAAAGCCAGTGAGTGAAAGAGCTGTGTTTCAAATTTAAAAAGTCTGTTTACATCATATCTCATTGTTTTTCAATGCGGGATGCTAAAAAAAAATAAAATACTGTGTAGTGTAACTTTTTCTTGTGGCAGGACGGAGAGTCCTTTAAGAACTTGCTCACAGGCTGATAGGAAGAGTCTAAATGTGTGATCAAAGGGGAACAAGAATATGTAGACATCTCTCATTCAGGGTGGTGGAGAGCAAGCCTATGTCCCTTGAGGGGTGCTGAATGCCCACATATTTGATTCTCAGGTGTCACTAGGAATCTTGCTGAGCACCACATGCATAGCGGTCCACAACTAAGACAGCCAGAGAGTGGATTTTGCAAGGGGGGCTGCAAGTCGGGACTTTGTTCCTTGCAAAGATGACTTCACTTCGGAGCTGAACTTGAAGGTGCTCAGTCTTCTGGGCTTACCTGACACAGTGGCTGCCTTGTGATCTGAAACACAGGCTTGGTAGTGACTGCTGGGAGGACCTCTGCTTAACAGATGACTTACAAGCCTTTTCCTCTTTGGCCAGTATCAGTCCTGAGTTGCTCATAAGCAGCTGCTCTTGCTTCCAAAATATAACTTAATCCTTAACATTTTTTATGCTGCATCCACATGCTTGCTATAATCTTTTGGAATGACCCCACTGTTTCATGTGGAGGCACTTGATCAACAGATCAGCCTGGAAACAGATACCAGTGTGCGTCACTATACTTCACTATGTTTCTCTCCTATGCATCCGATAAAGAATTTCATTTATTTATTTATTTTCCTATCCCCTCTTCTTTTCCCCTTTGGCAACCATCAAGTTTTTCTCTATATCCATGGGTTTGCTTATTCCTGTTTGTTGTTGTTGTTGTTGTTGTTTTTTAGATTCCACATAAAAGGAAAATAATACGGTATTTGTCTTTCGCTGTCTGACATATTTCATTCAATATAATGCCCTTTAGGTCCATCTATGTTGTTGCAAATGGAAAGTTTTCATTTGTTTTTATTGCTGAGAAATGTTTCATTATATATACATACCACTTTTTTTTTATCCATTCATCTATTAATGGACATTTAGATTGCTTCCATTTCTAGTATTACTAGTAATGCTGCAATGAAGATAGGAGACATATCCAAAAAGATATTGCTAAGAATCAGGGCTTAAAGTTTATTGGCTCTATTTTCTTCTAAGCACTTGTGGTTTCAGGTCTTACATTTAAGGCTTTAATCCATTTTGAGTTTATTTTTGTATGTGGTGTAAGAAAGTGGTCTAATTTCATCTTCCCCCAACCCCCACATATCTGTCTGGTTTTCTCAATACCATTTGTTGAAGAGACTGTCTTTACCTCAGTGTATATTCTTGCTTCCTTTGTCATAGATTAGTTGAATATGTAGGCATGCATTTTATTTTGGGCTCTCTATTCTGTTTCAATGATCTATGTATCTGTGTTGTTTTTTTAAAATAGATTTTTATTGATTTCTGAGAGGAAGGAAGAGGGAGAGAATTCATGAGCAAGACTTATTGATCAGCTACCTCCTACATGCCCACACTGGGAACTGAGCCCCCAATTTGGGCATGTGTCCTGACCAGGAATTGAAAAACATCACCACCATGAGCATCCTGTTTTTAGGTAGATGCTGAACCACTGAACTATACCGGCCTGTTGGGGCCACAACTGAATGTGGGCTAGGCAATGCCTAGAAGTCTGGAAGCCTTGCCTTCCTGAATCAAGATCACATTGAGCATTTCTGCTGAGGGTGGGGGAGGCTTGAGGAGGACCACCTTTCATTCCAGAAGTCACAGGCAGGATGATTTGAGTCTTGTGTTTTCCTTTATGAACACTTGCGGCACATTCTCTTGATCTGGCTTTGACCGGACATTCTTCTATGAATAGTACAGCACTTTGGTTCTTTTCTGGTGAGAAGAGGGGGACTTTTGATTCATTTGACAGATTTCTATTTTATACGCATGTCTAGAGTGAAGCCAAGAGCAATACGTAAATTTTAAAGAGTGCTAATGGACAAATAATAATACCACATTTTTCTATTCTTTGCCTACAGTCAGTTTCCCTTTTAGAATGCAGATTTTTTTCTGTTCTGACCTGACATAGTACCCATTGCTTTGTTTGACAAGTTGAAGATGTTAATTATGGAAATGGAATGAAGCCCTCTCCTTTTGGAAGTAGTTAGGTCCTGTACTGCACATGTGGAAGCCTTTAAACGTTGATCAAGTTGTTGAGTGTTACAGTGAGCCCATGTATAGGAGATGACATGGGATTCTGTCTCGAATCAGCCTGTGGCGGTTCAGTAGTTGGTGGGTTTGGGTGGTTGAAAAGGTAAGCAGGCCCTGTGGGGACTGTGTGTTTTGACAGTGTCCCTTTTAAAATGATGGCTAGTCTCCTGTTCCACCATCCGCCCCAGAAGGATCAAAATAGCAAAGGGTTGTGGGAATTGGTGTGTATTTTGTGGAAGAAAGAATAACAAAAACGTCTCTGCCTGTTTCCTTGAAAAGCGGGACTTTGTTCACTCTCAGAAGGTATAGGTTACCGCTGATTTGGAAAGAGGATCTTTGCCCTTTGAATGGCTTTCAGGCTCAGAGGAAAGTGAGAATCTATTTGCATAAGTTAAAATGCCAAACAAAATCTTCCAATACAAATATGGACCACCCAGGGACATTGAAAGGCCAGGTTGGGGTTTTGAATTCAGATTTTCTTGCTTCCTTGTTTAAGCTTTTTAGTATTTTCAAATGCTGCTGAAAAGCTATTGGTGTAGTAGCAAACATGAAATCCTATATCTTTTGCTGTAGATTTAAGACGTGGCGGTGGTGGTGGTGGTGTGTTTGAGAGGGAGGGTGTACGGCTTTATTCATTTGCCTGGAGAGCCCCTTGTGTTTTAAAGCGAAGAAATATATACATTCCTAAAATCTGAAGGCCCATAGGTTATATATTTTAAAGTGGATAGAAAAGCCAGTTTAGAAAACAGTTTTAGGGAGTGAGACGAGACTCTCTTGGAATGTCCCCTTCCTCCGTGTATTCTGTCCAGTCAGTGCCATTTCCCTCCGTCAGTGGGGCAGAACTTGGCTTTTGGGGATGAGCCAGGGGGTTGGAAATGGCACCCTTAACACTGTCAACACCCCCACTGCCTTCGGAACCACCACGGGAAGGTAGATCAGCACCTGGAAAGAGTCTCTAAGCTTCTCCGGGGAAAATTCAGAATTAAAGTTGTTTTAACCAGGACACATGTTCTGGCCATTGTTTAGTTAACAACGACACTTAGTGCTTTGCTGGTCTTTATATCCTAAAGAAAAAGCTATTCATGACACTTGTTAAGGAAAGGGTAAGGCAGGCTTTATTTATTCAGGGGCCTATCCTGAGTGATGTCGAACTACTGCCATGGGATGTTGCAGTAGCGGGCAGAGATTGGGCTCAACTCCGATTACAACAAGGAATGGTGGGAATTTACAGCCAAGGGAGCAGGGTGGAGGTCGGTGGATGGAAAATTACTAAGAGGAAACATCTTGCAGGGTTCATGGCTAAACCGAACTAATAGTATTTTTGCTAAAGGCAGGCCAGAGTGACCACATACCAAATCACGTGGGGCGGGAAATGAGGAACTGATCAGATATTGATTAGATATTAGTGATCAGATATGGAAGGTGGAGGATTCTGGCTAAACTGACTTATCAGGACTCTTGCCAAAACTGGGCTTCCAATGTCAACACTTAATAGCTACCATATGTGACATTGACAAGTGACCTTGTCTCCCTGTACCTCATTTCTTCATCTGTAAAACAGGATGGCAATAGTGACACTTGCTAATATTGTGGCGAGGTTTGAAAGAATAAATCCATTTCTTATAGATATAATGTTTCCCCTGAGATCATTTTGGTGTGTTCAGGACAAACAGTGACTTCCTGAAATAGCTATCTAGGCCAAAAATAAACATGGGGTGGTAAATCTCAGGATGCTGGAAGCCTTGCCTTCCTGAATCAAGATCAAGAAAGCACCACAGGGCTATAGGTAAGTGCCTTTCAAGGGCCAGATGGTCAGTCAGCATTTTCCCTGGCTTGTGAGGCAACCTTCGTCTAGAGACCTCTCCAGTATTAAATTGGCCTCTTTTCTGATCTTGGAATTCATGTCTGCCAAGGACACATTTCCTCACTTACCTACACCTAAACCCAGCACTCCAAGGTCATGTTCAATGAAAATCTAATGTGGTACAAATCCACTGTGGTGCAATCATGGAGCCATTCTGCTTATTTGAGCCCAGGAAGTTATAAGGTCCACGTGTTTGGGACCAGCAGCACAGGTAAGAGTTTGATAAGCCAGTCTTGGTGTGATGGAGGGGACGTTGTGTGGCTCATCTTGGTAAGTGTACACCCTCTCTTTTCTCTTTTCTTTCACTCTTCTCTTCACCCAAGCTCCCTCCTCAAATATAAAGTGGGTGAATGTCGTATTTGGTGAGGCAGAGAGCTTGTGGGCTGTCAGCCAGTGAAGGCATGAGGACTTTGGCAAATAGGTTTGAGGACACTTATCTAGTGAAGCCCAAGCTTCTAGGAGAAAGCAGAGTTTAATGTAATGGAGAACCTTTGATTGTTTCAAGCTATTCAAAATATGAACGGGGCTGCCTGTAAGGTAGTGAGTACCCAGTGCCCCGGAGAGTTCAGGATGCCACCACTGAGTGAGGATTGTCTGTGAAGGGATTAGTCGGACCAGTATTTGGTTATCTCAATTATTTTTTCTCCAAATTTGAGAATCTGTGATTTTTGTGTACTAGAGGCAGTCTTACCTCTGGCCAGGTTCTGCCATTCACTTGGAGGCAGCATAAACAAGGGGACAGGTGCCAAACTGGAATAATAAATACGACAGTCCATGTCTACTTCTTTTCCCATGTCACTGTTCATGTTGTAGCATTCATTCATTCACTCTTTCATTTACAAACATCCCCTAAGCTGCTGCCTGACACTGGGAGTGCTGCTGGTGCAGTGTCAGGCCAGGTTGCAGGAATCTTAACAGCCTGCCACAACCCTTAAAAGCAAACAAAAGCATGCTTCGCTCTAACTGCAGACCAGACTGGCCGCATCATCATGCAGTTGAGTGCTCTTTCTTGTATTCATTTATTTGCTCATTCAGTAATCTTTTAATAGGCCCTGATGATCGAAGTCTGATCTACCCTGCCAACAGGAGGGCTAGACAGACAGGTCCCTTCAAAGGCATATTCCAGAAACCCTCAGCTCCCATATTCTTCCTACAGCGTGAAGAACAGGAGAACTACCAGATGATTTGGGAGACAGAGTTCCAACCCTGAATGCTTGTTTTATGCAAAGAGTGTATTATGGATTCTAAGATTTTTATTTTGAGCGTTTAATTTTCACTTTTTCTTTATATACAGCAAAGGTGTGATGTGTAAGGGAAGTGTTAAGACCAGTTGTTTGCATTGCTTAACACATTTGAATAGACTGGATTGGTTTAATATGGAGATGGCTGATTTTCATCCAGACTCTTACTTGTTGTAAAAATACACCACTTTCTTGTGAAATGAAGGAGGACCAAAGGGCAGACGCAATGGATTTGGGCCAGTTGTGGCCCGAAAGTGGATCAGCAAACACACGCCTTTCCAGCTTGTTTTCAGGGGCACCGCCTAGAGCCCATTTGACCATATGCTGCGGGTCCAATTGAGCTGTTTGCCATTCCTCAAACGCAGCCCACCTCCTGCCCTTGTCATTTCCCTCGTAGTCACTCTCCTTCCACAGGAAATACTTCCCCAGGGAACATCCTACACATATTTCAGTGTCTGGTTCTTGTGGCTCCTTCTTCATGAAGCCCACTGCATGTTCTAGTTCCTACACTCTGTGCTTCATGCTTTAAACCTCTATTATGTACTCATCCTATTCTCCCTGGCAATGGAGCTGGTGTTTTCAGACCCGACCTTATTGCAGGCAGGTGATACCTTGATCATCTGTGTAAGTCTCACAGCACCCAACAGCACTTTGTACTTTTTGTGGCTCAGTAAGTACTCACTCAGTTGCGTTAATATAGAGAGAAATTTAGCATCATGGTGCCAACTATTTGGGTTCCCTGGCTCTTAGCCTATTAGAAAAGTTGGTGTGTTAGGGTGCTTTCCCCTCTTTACAAATGTAGGGGGGACCTTGCTCAGATGGCCAAGGTAGCCTCACATCTATCAGGCATAGCATCCCACTCTCCCTCCCTGCTGTCCCCTGCTCCCTTCCTCTAAACTTTAGAGTCTAAAGGATGAGGCAGAGACTGGAGTGAAGGGGAGAAGCATGCTGTGATCTACCAAAGCAATTTGGAGTTAGGTGACTGTGCATATATGTGTGGGTACATGCTCACATGCAGAGAACATGAGCTGATGACATTCTTGGGCATCAACATTCTTATCTGTAGCCAGGTGCCATATTGCAGCTGTGGTGCAGCTGTAGCGACAGAGATATGATCTGGGACAGCCAGCTGTCAGCTATTTAGATGGGCAGGATTAATTTCTGAATTTTAGTTTTGACTATCTAGGGATTGATTGTTCTTATGTAGCCAAAATTCTCAAGAAACTAGAGATGAATTCATACAACCCAATCAATGCAAGTATATGTTATGTATTAAGCCACAAACATAAAATGCCAGCTTACTGACTTGCCAGAAGGTACCTAATTTCCATGGGATCACAGTGCCCTTGCTTATAAGTCAGTGTTCTGAATTTTCCTGAGAAGTCAGGCTCACAGGGCCTTGGCCTCAGCAGTCTGCGTTGGGCTTTGTTGGGACAGTACTACCCTGAAAGCATTAAGGATAACCCTAAAGGCTCAGTCTAGCAGTAACATTGCCGATGAAAAATCGTGCAAATGGTCCATTTATGAAATACATTCAAAAGGGCCAAGAAGGAGGCAAAATCTAGGTGTGGCAGTAATGTGGCAATTGAGGAAACCAAATCACAGCAAAAGGGTGAGAGGGAGGTTGCAGGAGCAAACCCTGGAGAAGATCAAAGCCAATAGAGCTTTGACCCTTTTTTATAGAAAACAATACTGGTAGGAGAGGATGAAGCTCACGCAGGCACATTTTTGAAACCAAATTTGTTTACCCAGCAAGTATTTACTGAGTATCTACTCTGTGCCAGTCTTCTAAATATTGGCAATATACTGGGAAACAATATGGACAACATCTCTGCCTTTGTTGGAGCTTAAATTCTAGGAGGATAGACAAACAATGAAAAAAAAAACTTAAATATGTTATAGAATATGCTAGGTGGTGTTACATATAATGAAGAAAAACAAGGCAATGGGAAAGATTTGAGAATGCACGTGTGGGGGTGGGGGGCAAGTTTGCTTTTTTAAATAGGTAGTCAAGTGAGACCTTAATAAGATGAATTTTGAACTGAGTTTGGAAGAAGCAAGTCATTCAGGTATTTAGGGCAAAATGTCTATCAAGGCAAAAATACTGTCAAGAAGAGGGAATAGTAGATGCAAAGTTTCTGAGGTGGGAGTGTCTCTGATGTGTGTATGGAACAGTGAGGAAGTGGGTCTAGAGAGAGATCAGAGAAGTCATAGGGCTGGATTGTGTAGGGCCACCAAGGCCATTGTAGGACTTTGGTGTTTACTCTGAGACAGGACCCATTGGAGAGCTTTATGTAGACAAGTGACATGATTTGGCTTGTGTTTTTAAAGAATTACTGTTGCAACTGAGACTAAATTACAAGGGAGGCCAAGGGAAGAGATGAGAAGGCTTTTGCATGAATATGGATGAGAGATGATGGTGCCTGGGACAGGGTGATGGCAGGGGTGGTGGTTAAAAGTAGATAGATTCTGGCTATGTTTGGAAAGGAGAACCTGAATAATTTGCTAATGGATTGTATGTGGGATTGACAGAAAGAGAAATTAGGGAAGACTCCAAGACTTTTCGCCAGAGTCAATTGGAA